>PVLA01020167.1:0-10764 GCA_004027455.1 Hydrochoerus hydrochaeris
GAGGAGCTGGGGGTGGGGGGAGATGGGACAAGAACTCTGCAAGAGCCAGTAATTGCCCTCGGGGGATTGCTGGGCTCCTAAGAGTTCTTAGCCAGGACTGACAAAGTAAAACCTCCACTCCAGGAAGAGGAGGTGAACCAGACTCAGGGGCTTCCTAGGCAAGGTGCTGCCTCCTCCTCCAAAATGAGTCCTGTGGTGAAGTGAGCGCTCAGCCCTGGGGAGTCCCCCGCAGGGAGAGCCCAGAGAGTCATGAGGACGAGCTGGATCTTCTGCGATGCCAAGGCTGTCTTTGGACTCTCTATCAGGCTTTTTCCCACTGGTCATATTGGAGGCTCTTTGAATTCCTTCCATGTCAGTAATGACGTAGCTCATTGTGTGCAAGTGATACAGTGGGTTCCCACTCAGGTAGCCAGCCAGTCAGTCTCAACAGCCTAACTGAGATTATTTGTATATATAGATGAATATTGAAAAAAAAAAGATAGAGGATAGGTATGTTCTTATTCCAGAGTCATTTGTATTACTTTGGAGACAGAAGCAATGAAGAATAAATGGCTGGGATTGGTAGAAGATCCAAAGGTAGATAGAGACTTCTATCTTCTTTGAAAACAAAGGTGTTGTATATTCTCAACCATCAAGAAGCATAAATCCTATGGGACCAGTGCAAGTTTGGTCTCTGTATTGTGAAAGCAGTCTTGGGGCCATGGCAATCATTCCACCACCCCAGTTATTAGACATGAACTTTAGGAAGATGCTCGTGCTTCACAAGGCTACAACCATTTCGGCCTTGATCAGAGCAGTTTCCCCTTTTCCCCACTTCCCTATGCCCTTAGTCTCTGATTGTTAGTTCAGTGAGTCCTACTGCTTTGCATCTCTCCAGTTTTGGGAGTCAGATCTGAATACTTTCATCTTAACATTCAATAACCTTTAATATCTTATTGCCCACAATTCCATTAGCTATATACACTTAGAATAAGTACACACCAAAATTTTACTTTACCTGTTTATTTTGCTTTATATAACAGCTTTATGTGTGTAACATTTGTTTATCATGAATATTTAGATCTGGAAAAAAATCTTAATGCTTATGCTTATCCTGATTTGTTCATTCTACTTCCAAAAATTATGCCTTCAAAATATACCGTTTCACCCAAGAATACATAGATGGTTGATTAAACCAGACGGAAGATGAGATCTCTTTGTCTAAGTGTACCTTACACCACATCTGCCCTCAGGAATGAAGGCACTGGTTGGGTCTTTTCTATCTTATTATTACTACATGGCCACTTGCCTGTGGACATGGCCAGACTCTGTGTCTCCGATTACCAAACTGAAAGTCCAGCTTCCTGCAAACAGTGATGAACTCATGATGACTCAGCTTCTCCACCCTCCTTGCCAAGATGAGCTCCCGTTCACTCCCTGCTCCCATCATTCGCCACTGGACTAGGCAATCACCAGGGCACAGTTAATGTTTATGAAATTAGGCCAGGTAGAATGACAACGTGATTATCCCAAGAGTTGAGAACAATGCTATCTATAAGGGAAAATAATTTGCTATCATCCAAAATCAGCATCAAAATTGTATTGGAATAGAAGATAATATATTCATGCTGCATGCACAGCAGTAGGGGAACACTGTACCTTAATTCTTCAGTAAGCAGGTTTTCTACAATTAAATGGTTTGCACAATAGAATTTACTATAAGGACGCTTTATGGCTCACCGACTGTTAACTTTCTGAACTTCAAGGTGCATAGTCATATTGTTTCTTGTCCTCATATCACTGAGCAGAATTTACCACAATGAGATGAAGGAGCTGAGTATAGAAACAATGTTACTTATGTTTTACTTAAAAATTTTACACAGGACATTCATTTACAGTGTTTATCTGAACTCACTCAAAATAGTTTAAAGTAGCAATACAGCTATTCACTATCTTGAGTAGAAGCTGAGGTTTAGGAAGTTGCCCAGAGCAAGATGAGGGAGTAGCAGACCAGGGCACAAATCAGTTGACTTCTCATGGCGAGCGTTCCCCGCTCTGTACCACACGAGCCAACTCGGCTGTCCTGAGCCTCCCTTCTAAGATTCCTCAGGCTTCTCCTTTCCTAGCTCACATCTAACCACAACTGCTTCAGACCACTCACCAATGGAACCAGCAAAATCTAACAAGTTGGATCAGGCTCATCCTGGTTCCAGCTTGGTTCCCAGGTAGAGTTAGAACCAGGAAAATAACCCTGTTCCTGTTTCTTGGTTTCTTTGTTTAGAAAATGAAAGATACGGAATGTATGGCCTCTACAGTTATTTTTCCTTTCAGCAATTTTGATCTCTCTCTGGAGGAACTCTTGATCCCTGACACCAACCCTGAAAGTCAGGATTGCATCTACAGTAACAAGTGGCCTACAGATGGCAGCAGATCCAAATTGAGTAACTTCCTAGATCTACTCAGGGCAAGGCTCTGTGGGCAGCATGGGCTCCCTGGCAGTACTCAGAGTCCCAGCCACTGCCCCCTCAGTTCTGACCCCACAAGCTAATGATCCTGCAGGAGAATTCACAGCCGGGAGAACTCTGGCCACTGAACAACAGACCTAACAGGAGGCAGCAGACCTGCTCCGCACAGACCTTCTGCTCTCCCCCTCCACAATAGGAATCCAGCTGCTAGTTCCAGCCAGGAAAACCATGGAGTAGGTTATGCTTTCAAAGTCTTGAATTTGATTTGTGGCTCCACTCTTGGTTTCTTAGCACTGATGTATTGCATATGTCCTGTTTGGTTCCAGTGATTTTCAGACTTGCTCTAGTTGGCTTCCCACAGATTTTTACCAAGGACCAATTATTAAAATTTCTTGTATGATTCTGTGGCACAGCTGATCTTCTACACACAAGTTCTTGACTTTGAAAGGTGGCGTTTCCCAGAGTTTAGTTGAAGCATAATGCCTGATATACTCATAATTAATCTACTAATTACATTTACCAAGCAAAAGATACACATAGAGATATATTTCTGTTAAGCAAAACGGACGGCCTTTAATTCTGTTTCTAGCAGACCTGTCGGCATGCTGGAAGGGAAAAGACCTAGGACAATCCTGAATGAAAGAGGACAAACTGGACCATTTGAAATTCAGCGCGTTTCTATCACTTCCTGTGCAGTAACACATGAATGTCATTGCCTTCCAAACGCTCTCAAACACTTAGGCTTCAATTATTTAAATATCTAAATAAATGCTTGTAGCTCACTTGATTTTCTGCATCTTTTGAGAATAACTACAGCAGTAATTTAATTGCAAAGCTTCAAATTTAATTAGCAAAGTAATAATATCGCTCATCTTCATACCACTTACAAAATGAACCTTAATTACTATTTTTGTAATTAGTAATTTGATCTTTGTGTCTCTAGTTAAAGATAAGAATGAGGAACATGGAACCTATGCGTTTCTGAGTTTCTGACTCACAAGCAGGTGTCCAAACCTTAGTTCCCTTTCTGGCACACAGGGCATCTAAACAAAGGTTGGATCTAAAAGTCTTAAGCTCCATTTGCACTGAGAACCATGTATCTGATTAACCACTGTAGACACTGCCACTCCACACTGAAGAATCCTTCCTTTCTTGGTTTTCTTTCAAACTTCCCAACTTCCCTAACTTCTTTCCATTAATTCTCTATTTGTTTTCTTTTTACTCTTTTTTCTATCATTCTTGCTTCTTTCCCCACTGCTATTTTCCTGGTATCTTTCATTTGTATTGATAAATGGCATCCTATAGAATTGGAAGCATACAAATCCCTTGACAATACAGGCACAGATGTCACCCTTGAGAACCTAATAGTTTAGTGTCAGAGCCGAGGGTCCCTTTCCCCACGGTCTTCACTTCAATGTCCTCTGATCATCCAGGATGAAGGCTCCCTCCTCAGTGACCCTGTTTCATCTCACATCACAGCTGGGCGATCAACTCAAGACTCCAAAAGTGAGTCCTTTACCTACCCATCCCGACACTGCTGCCCCCAGCCCAGCAGCCCGTCCCACCTGCTCCATGAGGAGGGACAACGTGACCTGGGTGAGTGAGTTTGTCCTAATCGGTCTCTCAGGTGACAGACAGACCCAGGCTGGGCTCTGTGTGCTCTTCGGGGCCACCTACCTGCTGACCCTGCTGGGCTGGGTCCTCGTCCTGATCGCACTGGACACGCGACTCCACCTGCCCATGTACTTCTTCCTCTGCCACCTCGCAGTTGTAGACATTTGCTACACCTCCAGCAGAGTCCCACAGATGCTGGCACACTTCCTCCTGGAGAAGAAGACCATCTCCTTTGCCCACTGTGGGACTCAGCTCCTCTTCTCCCTGGCCCTCGGGGGACCGAGTTTGTGCTGCTGGCTGCCATGGCCTATGACTGCTACGTGGCCATCTGTGAGGCCCTGCGCTACACGGCAGTGATGAGCCCCAGGCTCTGTGTGGCACTGGCAGGTGTCCCTTGGCTTGTGGGCCTGGCTAACTCTTCTGTGGAGACAGCAGTCACCATGCGCCTGCCCACCTGTGCGCACAATGTGCTGAACCATGTGGCCTGCGAGACAATGGCACTGGTCAGGCTGGCTTGCATAGATGTCACTCTCAACCAGGTGGTCATAGTGGCCTCCAGTGTGGTGGTGCTGCTGCTGCCCTGCTGCCTGGTCTCTCTGTCCTATGTTCACATCGTGTGCTCCATCGTGAGGATCCGCTCCACCCAGGGATGCCTCAGAGCCTTTGAGACCTGGGCCTCTCACCTCACCGTGGTCTCCATGTCTTATGGGATGGCCCTTTTCACCTATCTGCAGCCCTGTTCCAGCGCCACAGCTGAGCAGGACAAGGTGGTGGTGCTCTTCTATGCTGTGGTGTCCCCCATGCTGAACCCTCTCATCTACAGTCTGCAGAACAAGGACGTCAAGGCTGCTGTCAATCGGGTTCTGATGCGCAGCTCGGAGTCTCAATGGTAGGTGGTGACTCTTAGTAGAAAGGGTTCCTCCCGGGGGACACTGGACATTGCATTAGGAATGACCAGCACAATGCCCAAGTGTTCATCTGGCTGCATATGTGACCCTGTGTGTCACTGACAGGTGGTGGGACAGTGATCTGTGCTCCTCTCTCTTGTTGTAGTAGGTATGTTGGGGTTTGGTCTCTGGACTCTACTTTAGGCCCACATCTTATTCCAAAGGAAAGGAATTAAATTGACTGAAAAATACATATGGCTCTATAACAATAGGTAATTTACTACTGACCTGTGTTAGCTCCTCAGAAAGAACAGCTTGTACTTTCATGGTTGATTGCTTATTTTTTCATACCTACACCTTGTAATATGAAAAATACTTTGAAGATAACAATATACAGTGTATTAACCAGTCTTAACCTGTTTTTCTATTTTGAAATTCTGTATCATCATTTTTTGTTTTAAAATTAAAAAACACACATGCCCTTCTAAAAAGTTAAATGAAATAGTCATTTTCGTTAATGAAAGAAGGAGGAAAATGATTTACCAGTAGATATGAGTTAGAAATGAAATTACACCAGAAGTCAGGGCAGTGCACACAACGTATGCCAAGAAAGTCTCTTTCCTTTCTAAAATCTGCAAATCTAAATCTAAATCTCTCCCCTCATCATCGAGAAAAAGGAAAATGAGCTGTGAGGCACAAAATGTGCCAGGCCCATGGAGTCCCACAGGCCTTAGTTCAGAGGTGCAGAAGTCGTGGGAGCTGCGGAGGGTGCAGCCCACCTCACGCAGGTGGGGAACAAACTTCCAAGGGCACCTGGGGCCAGAGGCACAGACTCGGGCCCCACAACCCTGGTGAGTACAACTGGATTCTGTGAATCACATGAGCCTCATTCTGCTGTCCCTCTTTCCAACTGGCGGGGAAGGCAAACAGCCGATCAGAGAGACACATGTCCAGCCCCTCAAGCCAGAATCTCTCTACACGATGGACTCCAAGGCTGTGCCCCTGGGAGAGCTCGGGATGTGTTCAGAACCCACCCTTTACCAGAAGGCCACAGCACACACCACCAGATGTGGGCCAAGGTCTTCAGAAAGGAGAGAAGACTGATTTTTCACCAGTAAAAATGTTGTTATCCTCCACTGATACATAAATGAATGGTTGGGTTTTAGATATCTTATACCATAAAGCAAAGCAGTGAAATATTTGTACTGAGAAGTGTTTCAAGAAACTTTTCAGAACCTGCCTTAAGCATCTCATACAAATATCACAGATCTGTGATTTGTTTTACTCACCAAAAAAAAGTTTAAAAAATTTCAGAACAACTCAACCTTTTACTCTAACACTTGAGAAGATAACATAAGCTGTGGAAGAGGAGAAAAGGGAGCATTTCCTTAAATTTCCAGCAAATGTTTTATTGAGTTAAAATTCAAGGAACATGAAATTCACATTTTGGTGCCCTTAAGTTCTGTGGCAGTTACTCTGTCCTCAACCCTGCGCTGCCTCACCCCTGCTGGCTCAGAGCACATTCATCTTCCCCAAAAGGACTCCTCCTTCCCATCGGGGGTCACTCCATGGTCAGCACAGATTCGCTCTCATCAGGGATTTGCCAACACAGACACAGGCATTCACGGAATCCTGACATACCTGATCTTTTCTTTTTCTCTCATTTGGCATAATGCTTTTGAGGGACTTCACGCTTTTAAGGCTGAATCACATTCTGTTGTACCTACCAACCGCATTTGTTTATTCCATTACATATGATGGACATTTAGATATTCTAGTTTATTCTGAATAGTGTTACTATGAACATTCACATACAAATTAGTGATCAAATACCTGTTTTCCATACTTGGTGGACACCTAGGAGTGAAGTTACTGAGTCCTATATTATGTCTGAAAGGCATAGGATAAAGCTCTGTGACATTTTTTGGGCAATGCTTCCTTGGGTAGGATTCCAAACACAGGTCAAATAAACAAATAAATAAATAATTGAGAGGACATCAAATTAGAACCTTTTCAAAGCAAGCACAATTTACAGAATGAAGACAGAGCCCATGCAGTAAGGGAAAATATTTTCAAACCATGCTTTTGATGAACAGGTAATATCCAAAATACATAAAAAAAAAACACCAACAGTAGCAAAAACGTTAAGTATCCCCACTTAAAAAAAGACAAATGAGCTCGATACACATTGCTCAAATGAAGAGATATCAATGGCCAATAAATAAATACAAAAGTATTTTATACCTCTACTCAAATTCATCCCACAAGGAGTCACCTCACGTCTGTAGAATGGCTGTC
This sequence comes from Hydrochoerus hydrochaeris, assembly GCA_004027455.1. Taxonomy (NCBI): domain Eukaryota; kingdom Metazoa; phylum Chordata; class Mammalia; order Rodentia; family Hydrochaeridae; genus Hydrochoerus; species Hydrochoerus hydrochaeris. Next base: position 7,244 of record PVLA01020167.1, read on the forward strand.
ATTAAAAAGGTAAGTGAAAGCTGGGGGTCATGGTCCATGCCTGTAATTCCAGCATTTGGGAGGATGAGGCAGGAGAGTAACCACAAGTTCAAGGCTGACCCAGGTTACAAAGTCAAAGCTCCCTTAAACTTCATAGTGAGATCTTGTTTCATAGAAAAAAAAATAGAAACCAAAAGACAAGTATGGACGGAGAATGGAGCTCAGTGCTAGAGCAGTTTCCAAGTAGAGATAAATGCACGAGGTCAGTGCAGCCCCACACTAAACCCGCCAGAGCAGACAGTGTGGTCAAGGGTGTGGAGAAAAGAGAAGTCCTGATGCCAGGAAAGTGTGAGCTTCTTGCATTTAAAAAAAGAAAGGGGGTAATACGAAAATGAAAGGGAAACTCTCAGAGAAGAGGCAGGGGACAAGGAGACATTAGGTAATGGAGGAATTATAAATGTACATTACATGTTTGTGTAAATATGCCACAACTAAACCATAGTTCTGTCTACTTAATATGCACTAATAAAAAAGATAAAGAACTCTAGTATGCTCTTGGTAAATTTAAATTTACATAGTTATTTTAGAAAACAATAGGAAGATTCCTCGAAAAACTGAAACCAGGACTAGAACTGCCACAGATCCAGCCACGCCCCTTCTGGGGATGGAGCCACGGGAATTGAAAGGGCGCTGTGCAGGCTCAGAGTCCAGATTTTCACCCAGAACAGGAGGGATTGGGGCTTTTTAGAGAGGAGTCTTAGTCTGGAGCAATGGATTTAAGAGAGAAGCCCTGAAAGTTCCCGGCTGTAGGTGCGGTAAGAGTAGATTTACACCATCCTGGTTACTTTGGCTCTAAGCCTCTGGTTTGAGGCAGTCCTCATTCCCTGGTAAAGCTGGTACGGGAGCCATCAGGGTTTGGAAGCAAAGTTTGAGCAAAGTTTTGTGGAAGGTGGCAAATTAGGAAGAGCAGAGGAAAACACTCTCCAGAAGAGGATGACTGAGGGAATGCTGTGGTCAGGGATGGCCACAGGGCAGCTGGGACGCGCTGAGGAGGTGGGAGGGTGTGGATGTGTATGAGATCTAATGACATCTTCAGGGTTTGCAGCATAAGTTTGCTGAGTCAGCACAGGCTGCAAGGAGTGAGAGGCACAGACTTAAAGACACTGGAATAGAACGAGCCTGGAGCTTACATAAGTGGCTGAACTGGTGCCATGAAATGTGGATGCATCTCAGCCACCCCAGGACAGTGTTATTCAACTGTTTCAAGTACCAGGCTACAGGTTCTATTTTTGTGCTGAGAAGCTGAGCTAGGAACCCTAAAGTGAATGCCATTTTGGCATCTACATGTAGACAAAAAGGCTTACTGGGGTTGGGAGATTGAAAATTCACCCAGACTTAGAGACTTGAGTGGATTAAAAGTAGGAGACACAAAGAGGAGGAGACGGAGGAGTGACTGAGGTCCCCAAGGGGCCTCACAGAGAGGGTGAGCTGTGAGACCAAAGTCTGGCATCTACAGCCAACAGTAACTAGCAAGACCCCAAAAGCAGAGGAGATCGGATTTTGATTGGGGTGGGGGGATCTGAGAGATGAAGCTTTGCAGTCTCCTGTGATTCCCTTAGGAGCAGGGGAACGTGGAATCCACCGGCAGGTGCCCTCAGTCGGAAAAAGCTGGCTTTTGTCTGGAGATCGCATCATTGATTGGAAAATAACTTAGCAGTGCCTGTTATTTACGGATTCAGAGAAGGGCTGTATCATTAAAAAACCAACATACTGAATAGGGCAGCTAGGGTTTAGGGGAAGACACAGGAGGGCTTTGGCCAGTGTTTGTCTAAAATGGCACGGGCTGTCACCGATCAACCGAGAAAGGACAGTTTTAATGAGCTCCAGGGGATTTTCAGCATTAGAACACACCCAGGAAAAACTGAAAGGATTTGGGGAGCTGGTGTCTAGAGGCATATACAGATATTTGAGGAACTGTGAAGTGAGAGGGATCTGGCAATAGAGAGGAGAGAGAGTTCTTGGGTTCAGTCTAAGAGGATTGGGGCGGGAGGGTTTGTTACAGCTTTATTACTCCAGTAGACCCCACAGGGATCACTGCCAAAGTCCTCGAGCCCCACAGCTCAAGGCCAGAGCTTTTCCTGTGGTAGCAGAAGCAGGAAGCAGCAGAGGGCCTTGCCTCTTGGGGATTGGCTCCCACTGAAGCGGGAGTCCAGCCTCCTCTGGGAAAGGGAAGCTGAAGTAAACAGACAGTTGAAAGTGTCAGTTTGAACTGGCTGCAATTGACACTATCTTATGTCCCCGGGGGCCATTTTCTGTTATAAAATTAGGGGTTGGTTTAAGGCTTGTGATTGAGAATTGTGAATCCTGGAAGTAATAAACTGGAACAGATAGCTATACATATATGCATCAAAGAGAATTATTCAACAATAAACATTAGTAGCCAATGTTACCAAGAAGGCTTTGAAAGCCAGACCCATACTCTTTCCTGAGACTTTGTATTGTGAGGTTGTGGCTGCCTCAATGTCTTGAAAAGATTCAAAATATTTACTTTTCATGGACGTTTTGAATTTGAGGAAGAGCCATGAGCTACACTGTGGCAATTCTGGTAAATAAGGCTGTTGAACACACACCATCCTGCTGTTAGGAGCCGGCACTTCTGTGGAAAGGCACCCAGCGGCGTTCCCTGCATTATTTTTATCATACCTTGCAAGGCCATTCAGCAGACGCAGGTCCACAGCTGCTTCAGAAAACAGCAATATCGATTTGTGGTCCAAAACGCTGCCTCCTACCAGAACCTTTTCCTACTTCAGGAGCTCCCGTAATTTCAACCCTTCCCAGCTTTGCTCCTAACAATCCTCACCCAGGAAAGAAATGTGAGCACTTCCCTCTGCTAATCCTAGCATTTTGGAGGACTCACGGCACTATTTTCTCCTTTAGGATCTGTCCATTCAAGAGGTGAGCAGAAATGCCAGCAGTGAGCTCATGGGGCTCAGGAAATGCAGTCTGGAGACACCACGGGACTTGTCTATGTCACAGCCTGAAGCTGCTCTTTAGAAAATCACTTCCTCTCAGACCTCAGCACAACACAGACAAAACCAGGACCTCTGATGAGAAAAAGTCATTTATTGGGCATCAACAGACATCTCTGGAGAACGATGACCTTAGCCCATACAGGACCTGCTTGTATGGCACAGAACAGGTTTTCCCAGCAAAGACTTTTCCCCAGGACTGATGTAGGCAGCATCACAGGACTGATTAGGGAACACAGTCCTCTGAAAGGCACAGTGCCTGGGGCAGTGAGCAGGGGGCTCTGAGGCTCCAGCCCCCATGGGCCTCCGGTGGAAGTGACCGGGTAGGGGCCCAGGCTGCCTGGCTGGGGAGGCAGGATTGCTTGCCCTGTCTCTGCTCAGGCTTCGATTCCTCACATGGCTGAGGCACTGGGGCCTGGCCTGCGGACCACTGGCCAGGTTGTTCAGCATTGTCTTCTGCTGTGGTGAGGAAGCAGTCTTGTGCAAGGAGGACCACCTATCTACCTGGGGTCC
>PVLA01020168.1:0-10758 GCA_004027455.1 Hydrochoerus hydrochaeris
GGTCCTGTGCCTGTCTTAGGCAGCCGGTGGCATAACATATGTGTCCTAGTTGCCCATCTCTGGCTGCCTGTAGGACAGCACCTGTCTTGGGTCAAGGACTCTTCATATGAACCCAACCAGGCCTTACCCATCATGGGCCTGCAGGACAGCAATTGGTCCTGTGCCTGTCTTAGGTGGCCAGTGGCATAACATATGTGTCCTAGTTGCCTATCTCTGGCTGCCTGTCCAGTGTCTCAGGGCAGTTGTCTCACAGGAAATTTGTAAATCCTCCTCCATGAGCTCTTCCATTTAAAGCCTCTGTATAAACTCTCTCATACTACTCACAGAAGGTAAAATTTCACAATTAGTTTTCACAAAGTTATCTAGAAGGTTTCCAGTAACTCCTCTGGAGTTTCCATTCTCAACTTCATATTGAGCATTATACCAAAATATATATATGTGAATTACACAAATTACAATTATCAGTACAAAACATTACAAGATCCTTGCGCCCAATTCCCACATGCGGTGTCCTTTTCCTGGAGAAGCAATTCCTTGAAGCGCTTTCCTCCACCCATGGACCTTTTCACAAGGCGTGGATGGACTAGAACACAGCAAACCTTCTAGAAAAAGACCAGTAATTTGAGCCTAAAGTTCATAGAAGAGAGGAAATTATAAATATCAGAACAGAAATTTATGCAATTGAGACTAAGAAAGCAATACATAAAACTGATTAACTAGAGAGCTGGTTCTTTGAGAGAATAAAAAAGTTGTTAAACCTCTAGCCAACCTTAGTAACAAGAAGAAAGATAAAACTCAAATTCATGCAATAAGGAAAAAAAGTGAAACTACTACACATTACATGGAAATTCAGAAGATCATAAATACCTACTTTGCAAATCATTGCTCACATAAGGTGAAAACCACAGAGGAAATGGACAGGTTTTTAGAAATGTATGAATTATCAAAGTTGAATCAAGAAGATTTAACAATCTTGAATTACTAAGTATCAGCTATTGAAATTGAAAATGTGAGTTAAATGTACCAACAAAGAAAGCCCCAAATCCTGATGGAATCATGGGCTGAATTCTGTAAGGAATTTAGAGAAAATGTAATGCAAATACTCTAAAAATGTTTCGATAAATTGAAAGGGAAGCAATTCTTTTCAACTCATTCCTGGAGGCAAGTATTACTCTGATAACCCAGAGAAAGACCTGACCAAAAGTGAGAAGTATAGGCTAATACCCTTAAGAAATATTGTTCCAAAAATTCTCAATAAACTATTGGCAAATAGTATACAGAAATTCATCAAAAAGTGGGAATCATCCCATAAATGCATGGATGGTTTCACATATGCAATTCAATAAATGTAATATGCCACATCAACAGAGCCAAAGACAAAAACCACATGACTATATAAATAAATGCAGAAAAAGATTTTGACAAAATCCAAAACTTGCTCATTGTAAAAAAAAATACAGAAACTCAGAATACATGTTAGCCACCTCAATCTGATAAAAGCAATCTATGAAAAACAAACAATTTTACTCTAAATGGACAAAAAAGAAATCTTTCAATCTAAAATCAGGAAAAAGACAAGGATGTCCAATATCACCACTCTTATTAAATATAGTTATGGGATTGTTTTGCATAGGAACCAGAAAAGGGAGAGAAACAGAACAAATAAGGATAGGAAAGGAAGAAATTATCACCATTGGGAGACCACATGATATGTTACATAGAAATCCCAAACATTATGAAAGAACTACTAAATTTTTTTTTCATTTTTTATTTAAAGAGAAAAAAACAGGAAAAAGGTAGAAATATTACAGAATTTCAAGAAAAGAAGATAAATAGTAAGAAATCACTAGTTGATACATTACATATTGTTCTTTTAGAAATAGTTATACAAGTTACAGGGTGAAAGCACACAAAGTAGGCACTAAGGCAGTGAGAGTGCAAACAGATCTGTTGAACAATCCAACAAGAACCTAGAAATATGGTCATCAATCCCACATATCTAAACAAACATGCAGCTATACCTTTTATAGCACTTCCTATTTCCTCTTTTTTTACAATATCGATTATACATATTAAAAATTTTATTTAAAGAGAAGAAAAAAAGGGCAGCAATAATACAGAATTCAAAAATAAAGAAAGAAAAAGGAGAATGAGAAAAAGCCCACTAAGAAATCAGTAATTTGTAAATTATGTATTGTCATCTTGGATGTAGTTGTTCAAGTAACAAAGTTAAAGGGTACATAGCAAACATTCAAACAGTAAGACTACAAACAGTTTTGCTCAAAGATCCAACAAAGATTCGGCAATATGGTCATCTATTTTACACACTCAAACATACATGCAGTTATATCCCTTAGAGCACTTTCTTTTCCTCTCTTTTTTACAATAGCAATTACACATTTTGGTTTTATTACACTTGTAGTTCTTATTTACTTTTTACACTAGAGACACAATATGATATGTGTAAATATGATTCTTATTTATTTCACTGAGGAGGATAGTCTCAAGTTGTCTCCATTTGCCTATGAAGCCCTCATGATCATAATTTTTATAGCTGAGTAATATTCCTTTGTATAAAAATGCCACATACTTTCATCCACTCTGCAGCTGAGGGGCATCTTGGTTGTTTCCAGGATTTAGCTATCACAAATTGTGCAGCTATGAACATGGGTGCACATATATCACTGAGATATGAAATCTTCAGTTCTTTGGGGGAAAATGCCCAGGATGGGGATAGCTGGATTGAATGGGGCTTCTAATCCTAGTCTTCTGAGAATACTCCATAATGATTTCCATAATGGTTGCACCAGTCTACATTCCCACCAACAGTGGAGCAGTGTTCCTTTTTCCCCACAGCCTCGCCAATATTTGTTATCAGTGGATTTCTTGATGGCAGCTATTCCTTCCTGAGTAAGGTGGAATCTCAATGCTGTTTCAATTTGCATTTCTCGAATGACCAGTAATGGCTAACATTTCTTCATGTATTTATTTGCCATTTATATATCTTTTTCTGAGAACTGTGTGTCCATCTCAGATGCCCATTTTTGGAGAGGGTCTTTGAATTTGGGGGGCTTGATGTTTTCAATTCTTTATATATTCTGGACACAAGTCATTTGTCTGAGGGGTTGCTGGTTAAAATTCTTTCCCACTCTCTTGGTTTTCTTTTCACTCTGTTGGTGATTTCCTTTGAAGTGCAGAAATTTTCAATAATGTGAGATCCCATTTGTTGATGCTTTGAAGTGTTTCCGGTGCAGTTTTCTTTTGGTTCATGTTTTCTCTGCTTACAGCTATGTCTGCAAGATTTCTACCTACCTTTTCTTCCAGTAGATTTAGTGTTTCTGTATTAATATTGAGGTCTTTGATCTATTTAGACTTTAGTTTTGTGCATGGTGATATGCATGTATCTAGTTTCAGTCTTTGGCATGTAGAGAGCCAATTTTTCCAACATCATTTATTAAGAGAATATCCTTCTTCCAGTGGCCATATTTAGCACCTTTGTCAAATATCAGGTGGCTGAGTGTCTTTGTAGTTGTGCTTGCATCGTCTAATCTGTTCCATTGATCCTTAGGTGTATTTCTTTGCCAGTATCAAGCTGATTTTTTGCTTTATAGTACTGTTTCAATTCAGGAATTGAGATGCGTCCTGCCTTGCTTTTGTAGGCTAGAATTGCCTTTGCTATTCTAGGTTTCTTCAGTTTCCAAATGAATTTTAGCAGTGTTTTCTCTATATCTGTGAGTATGTCAGTGGTATTTTGATTGGGATTGCATTAAATCTGTGTAACAGTTTTGGGAGTATGGCCATTTTCACAATGTTTGCTTTTCCTAACCAAGAGCAAGGAATGTCATTCCATTTTGTAATATCCTCTTCAATCTCCATTTTTAGCATAGTATAAATTTCAGCATACAGCTCTTTTACATTTTTAGTTAGGTTGATTCCTAAGTATTTAATTATTTAGATGTTATTATAAAGGTCGATATTTCCATAATTTCTCTCTCAGTGAGTTTTTTTTGTGTAGAGGAGTGCTATTGATTCTTGAACATTGACTTTGTATCCAGCTACACTACTGAACTTGTTTATTACCTCTAGCAGTCTTGTAATGGAGTTTTTTCTGTCTTCTATATAGAGTATCATGTCATCTACAAATAGTGATAATTTAACTTCTTCCTTTGCTATCTATATTCCTTTTATTTTTATCTCTTGTCTGATTTCCCTGGCTAGTGTTTCCAGACCGATGTTGAAAAGGAGTGATGAGAGTGTACATTCTTCTCTTGTTCCTGATTTTAAAGTGAAAGTTTCTGTTTTTGTCCATTTAGTATAATATTGGCTGTTGATTTGTCATAGATGGCCTTTATAAGTTTGAGGTAGACACCGTGTATTCCAAGTTTCTGAAGGGTTTTTATCATGAACATGTGTTGGACTTTGTCAAAAGCTTTTTCTGCATCTATTAAGATGACCATGTGGTTTTTGTTTTTGGCTATGTTGATGTGGTTTATTACATTTATTGATTTGCATATGTTAAACTATCCCTGCATTCCTGGAATGAACCCCACTTTGTCATGATATATAATCTTCTTGATAATTTGCTGCATTCTATTTGCCAGTATTTTGTGAAAATCTTTGCATCAATGTTCTTAGTGAGATTGGCCTATAGTTACCTTTTTTCGTTGTATCTTTCTCTGTTTTTGGTATCAGAGTAATACTTACCTACAGAAATGATTTAGGGAGGATTTCTTTTTTCTCAATTTTGTTGAAGAATTTAAAGAGTACTGGCATCAAATCTTCCCTCAGTTTCTTGGGGAATTCAGCTGTGAATTCATCAGGACCTGGGCTTTTCTTTGTTGGTAAGTTTTTAATTACATTTTCAATTTCAATAGTTGATATTGGGTTGTTCAACATTGCTATATCTTCTTGGTTGAGTTGTGGTAGTTCATATGTTTCTAGAAATATGTCCATTTCCTCTGTGTTTTCCACTCTAGGTGAGTAGAGATTTTCAAAGTAGGTATTCATGATCTTTTGAATGTCCATGGGATCTGTAGTAATTTCTCCCTTTTCAATTCTTATTGCATGAATTTGGGTTTTTCTTTCTTTCTCTTGAGAAAGTTAGCTGGGGTTTTGTCAATTTTGTTGATTCTCTCAAAAAAGCAGCTTTTTAATTCATTACTTCTTTGTATTATATTTTTAGTTTCAATTGCATTGATTTCTGCCCTAATCTTTACAATTTCCTCTCTTCAATGAGCTTTGGGTTTAACTTGTTCTTCTTTTTCTAGATGCTTGAGATGGAGCATTAACTTGTTTATTTGTGCTCATTTGTTTTCTTGATATGACAGTTTATTGCTATATATTTCCCTCTTAAGACTGCTTTCATTGCATCCCATAGATTACAGTATGTTGTTTGTTTATTTTCATTGAATTGTAGGTATTGTTTTATTTCTTCTTTAATTTCACCTGTAGCCCACTGGTTGTTCAAAAGGCTTTTCTTTAATTTCCATGTATTTATGTACGTTTTACAATTTCTTTTGCCATTACTATGGTCAGATACTATGCATGGTATGATTTCAATACTTTTGCATTTACTTAATGTTTTATGACATAATATATGGTCTATTTTGGGGAATGTCCCATGTGCAGCTTAGAAGAATGTGTATTCTGATGTGGTTATGTTGAACACTCTGTAAACATCTACTAAGTCCAGTTGCTCACAGGTATGATTGAGTTCTGTTATTTCTTTCCTGACTTTTTGTCTATTTGATCTCTTTGTGACAATGGGCTGTTAAGATCTCCTGTTATAATCATATTCTTGTGTATTTGGTTTTTCATGTCGATTAGTATCTGTCTTATATAGTTGGGTGCTCCTGTATTTGGCACATATATATTTATAATTTTTAATTCTTCCTCTTGAACTTTAACACTAATAAGTATGGAGTGACATTCTCTCTCTTTTAATCATTTTAGGTTTGAAGCTCACGTTTTCTGCAAATAGAATAGCTACCCCTGCTTTTTTCTGGGTTCCTGTTGCATGGAATACTGTTTTCCATCCTTTGACTTTCAATCTATGATTTTCCTTTGGAGTCAGATGTGTTCCTAATGGACAGTATATTGTGGGGTCCTGTTTCTTGATCCATTCTGTCAATCTATTTCTTTTTATAGGTGAATTGAGGCCATTTATATTTATGGATAGCATTGATATGTACTGGCTCGACTTTGCCATGTTATGTTCCAGTTGTTTCTTTTTGCTTTTCCTCTTATTTAATTGCTTATCCTACCTGGTAGTTTCTTTCTTTTGTTGTTTTTGGGATTGTGTTATCTCTATCTAGTATGACCTTCAGTACTCTTTCTAGGGTTGGTTTGTGGACATGAATTTCTTCAGTTGTTCTTTGTCATGGAAGTATCTTGTTTCTCCATTAAATTTGAGTGAAAGTTTCCCTGGGTACATCAGTCTGGGTTGAAGATTGTTTTCTTTTAGGGCTTGAAATACCTCACTCCAAGCTCTTCTTGACTTGAGGGTTTGTGCTGAAAAGTCTGCCATGACTCTAATGGGCTTTCCCTGATAGGTGAGTTGTGTCTTTTCTCTGACAGCTTTTAATATTCTGTTTTTATGCTGTATGTCTGAGATCTTAATTATTATGTTTCTGGGTGTAGATTTATGTTGATTGTGATTGTTTGGTGTGCTATATGCCTCACTTATCTGCATATCAGATTCTTTCCCCATGTTTGGGATATTTTCTGCTATTATTTCTGTAAATACTTTATGTATGTCATTTGCCTGAACTCCTGTATCTTTACTAATGTCCATTATTCTTATATTGTTGCTCTTGGCATCATCATGAAGCTTCTGGGTTGTTATTTCATGCTGCTTTGTTATTTTTAGAAGGTCTATCCTTTCCTGATCACTAACTGTGATTCTGTCCACAAGGTCCGAAATCCTATCCTTAGCTTCATTTAGGCGATTTTGCATGCTTTCAATAGAATTTTTTGGTTCTTGGATGTCTCTTTGAGTTTTTTTCATGAATTCTGATTGTTTTCTATATTGTTCATTCAAAGTTTCAAAGTTTCCCATGCTCATGTACTTTTTTCTCCAGTTCGTCTTTAGCTGCATTCAACAACTCCTTTACTAAAGTTGTTATATCTATCTTTACATGGGAGACTACTTCTAATTTGATTTCCTCTATAGCCTGGTGCAGTTGTTTTTTTATTTCAATGGCTATCTTTTCAGAGATTCCCATTGTGTTACTTTTGGGGTCCTCTATTTTAATGTCTCCTATACTTGCTTCTGGTGAACTCTATGTTTGAGATTGCATTTTTCTTTTTTGTTTTGTCATTTTCACTCTGTCTTGTGTTTTTTATGTGTAGGAGGGGATCACACACACTCTTTTCACACACACCAAAGTCTTACAGTTATTTGGAGGGGGTTTTACTACTGGCCTTATTGATCTGCTGTACACCTCTATTTTAGGGTTATACTCACCACATTGATACAGTCTATCCAGTGTAGTCCAAAGTTCACCACCTGGGAGCAAAGTTCCAAATTTTCTCACACTAACTGGATCTTACTGAGATCTTCTGATATTCCAGGTGGGAGGGCAGGCCCATCTGTAGCAGTCCAGGGCAGTTTTCAGTCTTGGGCTGGCCTCCTGGATGTTCCTGGTGGCAGGGCAGGCCCACAAGGGAGGTTCCTACCCCTGCAGAGGGCTTGCCTTGAGTTTCAGGTGGCAGGGCGGGCCCTCAGTGGAGCTTCCTGGCAGCCTACCCCTGATGCAGGCTTCTGCTAAGTTCCCAGTGGCCAGGTGGGCCCAAGGTGGAGGTTCTGGGCACCCTACACCTGATACAGGCTTGGGCTAAGTTCCTGGAGGCAGAGCAGGCCCCCACTGGAGATTCTGGGCAGCCTATGACTGATACAGGCTTCTGCCAAGTTCCCAGAGGTAGGGTGGGCCCATGGTGGAGATTCTGGGCAGCCTACCCCGATTCAGGCTTCTGCTAAATTCTCTGGAGGCAGGGCGGGCCCATGGTGCAGGTTCTGGGCAGCGTATGCCTGATACAGGCTTCTGCTAGGTTCCTGGAGGGAAGGCTTTCCCATGGCAGAGATTCTGTGCAACTTACCCCTGATGCAGGCTTCCACTCAAAACTGCTAAAATTAAAAAGCAAATTCAGCAGTGTAGCTGGATACAAAGTCAGTACTCCAAAATCAATAGCATTCCTGTATGCAAAAACACACTCGTGCCTATCACCATATACTAAAATAATGTGTAAATGGATCAAATATCTAAATATTAAAACAGAAACACTAAATCTGTTGGAAGACAAAGTAGGTAAAAATCTTGACAACATAGGGGTAGGTAGAGAATTCACAAACAAGAATCAAACCTCATGTGAAATACTGCAAAGAATCAATAACTGGGATCATGTTCTATTAACGAGTTTTTGCATGTCAAAATAAATCTCCAGCATAGAGAATTGTAGTATAAGGTTTGCCACCTGGGAGCAAAGCTCTAAAGTTTTTCACACTAACTGGAGCCTGCTGAGGCCTTCTGATGTTCCAGGTGGGAGGGTGGGGCAAACATAAACAGTCCAGGGAAGTTTTCAGTCTTGGATTGGCTTCCAAGATTTTCCAGGTGGCAGGGTGGACCACAGAGGAGGTTCCAGGCAGCCTATGCCTAAGGCAGGCCTCCTCAACGTTCAGTGGCAGGGCAAACCCTAGAGGGAGGTACCAGGCAGCTTACTCCTGATGTCAGCTTTCACTAAGTTCCCAGTGGCAGAGCAGGCCCAGGGGAAGGTTCCAGGTAGCTTATGCTTGAGGCAGGCTCCCTTTATGTTCCCAGTGGCAGGACGGTCCCACAGTGGAGGTTCCAGGCAGCGTACACCTGATGCAGGCTTCTGCTAAGTTCCAGTGGCAGGGCAGGCCCAGGCCAGTGTAATATTTTTATAGTTATCAGTTTATGCACTTTTTCATTAATCAGAAAAATTTTCTTTATGGCTTATATACCTGTAAGGCCCAAAATTTCAAACATGCCTCAGCTGTTCATCTGAGGAAGCCATTGCCCAATAACACAATGTGTGCACACACAGGCACACCACACACACATGCACACATCAGAAAGTGAAGCACAAAGTAAGCACCAGAGCTCCTCCAAAAAAACCCTCAGACATTTGCAACAGCAGTGAGTTCCCAAGCTCCTCTGATAACAGCCAAGATCATATCAGGAAAACCAATGTAAGACATTTCTCCAGAAGAAGCAAGAGCCCATCTTCTGCTCTCTAGTTTTCCCTTTTCTCATGTTGACAACAATTCTCATGTGGGCCATCCACACCCAGCACCACACTGATTCAGTTTAGCCAGGTTTTACCACTTGACCATTATTTGATCTACTACACATACATACACACACACACACACACACACACACACACAAAGGCAATATTCATACTTGAAATATTTTTTAACTCATTTGAGATAGTTTCTAGAGTTAGTAGCACTAAAAAGTAATAATAAATGCCACTTGGAATGCTCTGTCAATAGTAAAGAAATATAGACGACAATACTGTTTAATTTGATTTGGGTTTTGGTGAGTGATATAAATATCAGTTTTGGATGAGACCAGGTATATGCGAGAATAAATAGAGTTATAAAATAATTAAAACCTGGTCAAGAAATTTACTACTTGATAGGAGCTAAAGATGGCCAATCAGTGAGCAAGAAAATACAGAGCCTTCCAGGGAGAAACAACTCATATGCCAGAATAAAACATCCTGGAAAGATCCAGATGGAGGGAGATGAATCCTCTTGACACAGGAAGAAATTAAACAATAAAGGCTTATCAAACATACAGTCTTGGGGCTACAATTGGAACAGCTAAAATTAAGGGACACAGCACTTTCACTCTGACTCACCCAGCTGCCCAAACTTGTGCTGGCCTTGACCTGCCACAACCCACAGAGTGGTCCTGAACCTGTTGCCGCCATGACTCACAGGAGCCACAGCTGTGCTGAAGTCAGGAGTTGGTGAGTCCAGTGGAGAACAGAGCCAACCAAAGGACCTTCATTAATCCACGGTCAGTGCTGGGAATAAAACCCCCCCATGGGAAGGGTGCTACCAAGTGAGCAACATGTTGGAATCGGGCAGGAGGAGCCTGAATTAGGAACAACAGTGACTTCAGTTTGTTGCTCCCTCCCCAGAGCAGATTCATGGGATTTGCTTGGCCTGGGTCATGCCCCTGGCCAGGACCCAATAAGCCATCCCAAACAGATTCCCTATGCCTATCACACACTAACCTGGTGAAGGCCCCTGAAGTTTGACTGGCCCCAAGGGGAATGGCCAGCATATGCAGCCCCTGCTTACACCTCAGTGACAAGAGCAAACAGGAGAGGACAGAAATCCCTCACCAGTGTGCTTCAGAAGAACCATAACCAACTAGGAAAGGGGCTGAAACCTCCACTATATAACTGCATGGAAGAAACCAAAAAATGTGACAAGAAAGAGAAACAAGAAAATGTTCCCAGCCCAAAACACTGAGAGCATTGATCCAGGAGAGGGAAAAACAAAAAAGACTGAGGGCAGCAAACATGCAACATCAGACACAGCTTCAATGGACATTAAGAGATATATTCAGGACCTGGTAGACAAGCTCAAAAGTGAAATATTAAATCAGATAAATCAAAATATAAGTAGATTAATAAAATAAATGCTAATCACCTCTCAAGAAGACAGAGATGGAAGAAGGGAGGAAAACAATAAAAGGAGAGAAATATTCAATAAAGAATATA
>PVLA01020169.1:0-10757 GCA_004027455.1 Hydrochoerus hydrochaeris
TTATTACCTCTAGCAGTCTTTTAATGGAGTCTTTTGGGTCTTCTATATAGAGTATCATGTCATCTGCAAATAGTGATAATTTAACTTCTTCCTTTGCTATCTTTAACTCCTTTTATTTCTCTCTCTTGTCTGATTGCCCTGGCTAGTGTTTCCAGAACTATGTTGAAAAGGAGTGGTGAGAGTGGACATCCTTGTCTTGTTCCTGATTTTTAAGTGAAAGCTTTCAGTTTTTGTCCATTTAGTATAATGTTGGCTGTTGGTTTGTCATAGATGGCATTTATAAGGTTGAGGTAGATGCCGTGTATTCCAAGTTTCTGAAGGGTTTTTATCATGAACATGTGTTGGACTTTGTCAACAGATTTTTCTGCATCTATTGAGATGACCATGTTGTTTTTGTTTTTGGCTCACTTGATGTGGTGTATTATATTTTTTGATTTGCATATGTTAAACCATCCCTGTATTCCTGGAATGAGCCCCACTTGGTCATGATGTATAATCTTCTTGATGATTTGCTGCATTCTATTTGCCAGTATTTTGTTGAGAATCTTTGCATCAATGTTCATTAGTGAGATTGGCCTATAGTTCTCTTTTTTGGGTGGATCTTTCTCTGGTTTTGGTATCAGAGTAATACTTGCCTCCAGGAATAATTTAGGGAGGATTGTTTTTTATCAATTTCATTGGAGAGTTTAAGGAGCACTGGTGTCAAATCTTCTCTAAATTTCTTGTAGAATTCAACTGTGAATCCATTAGGACCTGGGCCTTTCTTTGTTGGTAAATTTTTCATTACATTTTCAATTTCAATAGCTGATACTGGGTTGCTCAAAACTGCTATATCTCCTTGGTTGAGCTTTGGTAGTTCATATTTTTCTAGAAATCTGTCCATTTCCCCTGTATTTTCCACTCTATGTGAGTAGAGATTTTCAAAGTAGGTATTCATGGTCTTTTGAATTTCCATGGGTCTGTAGTGTTTTATCCCTTTTCAGTTCTTACTGCATGAATTTGGGTTTTTTCTTTCTTTCTCTTGATAAGGGTAGCTAGGGGTTTGTTAGTTTTGTTTACTGTCTCAGAAAACCAGATTTATGATTCATTAATTGTTTTTATTGTTTTTTTAGTTTCAATTGCACTGATTTGTGCTCTAATTTTTACAACATCCTCTCTTCTATGAGCTTTGGGTTTAGCTTGCTCTTCTTTGTCTAGATGCTGGAGATAGAGCATTAAGTTGTTTATTTGTGCTTGTTCTGTTTTCTTGATATGACAGTTTATTGCTATATATTTCCCTCTTAAGACTGCTTTCATTGCTCACGGGTATGATTCAGTTCTGTTATTTCTTTGCTGATTTTTTGTCTAGTTGATCTATCTCTTTGTGACAATGGGCTGTTAAAATATCCTGTTATAATTGTGTTCTTGTGTATTTGATTTTTCATGTCCATTAGTATCTGCCTTATATAGTTGGGTGTTCCTTTATTTGGCACATATATATTTATAATTGTTAGTTCTTTCTCTTGAATTTTACCACTAACAAGTATGTAATGACATTCTCTATCTCTTTTAATCATTTTAGGTTTGGAGTACACGTTGTCTGCAAATAGAATAGCTACCCCTACTTTTTTCTGGGTTCCTGTTGCATGTAATAATATTGTTTTCCATCCTTTGACTTTTAATCTATGAGTTTCTTTTGGGTCACATGTGTTTCTTGTATACAGCATATTGTGGGATCCTGTTTCTTGATCCATTCTGTCAATCTATGTCTTTTTATAGGTGAATTGAGGCAATTTATATTTATGCATATCACTTATGTATACTGGCTCAACTTTGCCATGTTATGTTCCAGTTGTTTCTTTCTGCTTTTCCTGTTATTTAGTTGCTTATCCTACCTGGTAGTTTCTTTCTGTTGTTGTTTGGGGGAGTGTGGCCATTTTTATCTCTGTCTAGTATGTCCTTCAGTACTCTTTCTAAGGTTGGTTTGGTGGACATGAATTTCTTCAGTTGTTCATTGTCATGGAAGTATCTTGATTCTCCATTAAATTTGAATGCAAGTTTTGCTGGGTACTTCAGTCTGGGTTGAAGGTTGTTTTCTTTCAGGGCTTAAAATACCTCACTCCGAACTCTTCTTGACTCAAGGGTTTGTGCTTAAAAGTCTGCTCTGATTCTAATGGGCTTTCCTTGATAGGTGAGTTGTGTCTTTTCTCTTAATCTCTTTATTTTTTTGCAGATAATCCTTTTCTGAGTCATCCCTGATTCTCATTCATGTAAAAATGAATCTCATACATGTAATAATGCAACTGAATTCAATATGCATAGGTTGACACAAGATCCTGTTAGGAAGAAAATAGTTTTCATCATGTTTTTCATTTCTATGAGGGAGAACTGGGTTCTTCCCTTTTCTATTTATCCTTATCTGACACCTGCTTCTCTGGCTCTATAGCCCCTAGAGTTATTGTGGAATCACTCTTGAAGAAGAGCATAATGTCTTTCAATGAGTGCATAATCCAAGACTTACAGCTCATTTCTTTGGCTTCCTGGAGATTTTCATCCTCACCCTCATGGCTGTGGATCACTACATGGACATCTGTAAACCCTGCACTACACGACCATAATGAACCACAGGCCTAGGTGGGGTCTTGCATGCAATCTTTATTTCAGATTTTCCTAGCACTGAGTTTGCTGTTCTGTAGCCCTGGTGTTATTGATCACTGTTTCTGTGACTTGGAGCCCCTGTTGGAACTTGCCTGTGCAAACAACTAAGTGTCAACCTACTCCTGGTGTCCAATAGTGGGGCCATTTGTTTAGTGAGCTTTGTCCTGCTGATGTTCTCCTATGTAGTCATCCTGCATTCTCTCAGGAACCACAGTGCTGAAGAGTTGAGAAAAGCCCTCTCTACTTGTGTCTCCCACATCACTGTGGTCGTCCTGTTCTTTGTACCATGTGTATTTATTTACTCATTGCCTGTCCTCACCTTCCCCATGAACAAGATTGTTGCTGTGTTTTATGTGATTGGGACACCTTTGCTCAAACTTCTGATTTACACCCTGAGGAATGCAGAGGTGAAAAACACCAATAGCAGATTGTAGAACAAGAAGTTGATCTCAGGTGTAATATGAAAGGAGGCTTCCAGTTCTTCTTAGTTTCAATTGACCTCAAAGAAGGCAATAGAGAATATTACCCTTTCATTGTCATTTAAATATAATCATCCTTAGGGCTAGAAATTTTATCTTTACTTATTATCAGTTTCTTCCTGACCCAGTCACAGCAATAACTTTAAGTAATTATGGATGCTACTTCTTGTGCATATACTTTGGGTAATTTCTTTTTTGATTCTGGGTTATACTCTGAAAACTGATCTTGTGTTTACCTCAATACTTCCAGAGCAGTGATGAAATCTGGCGAGAAAACTTCATTATTCTTTTGTTTTTTTAACTTCACTCTTCTTAAAGTTGCCTTGGTCTTATTTATTGTGGCTGTAGTCATATGATGCTTTTGGTAAAATTTACCTTCTTATTCTTAGCTTGATTCCCTTTAAGTTTGGGAGATATTAATTTGTCTTGCATCACAGTTTTTCTTGGTGTTAATAGAGGGAGAATAACATACACACTATCACACATATTTCAAATTAAGATAGAGATTATTATGTGTCCTTGTGGTAGAGAATATATCCCTTAGGTCACAGGTAATTTGAAAATATGGACACATTAAACAAAGACAGTGATAACCAAAGAAATGGACTTTGAGTGTAGTGACCTCCTAATTTCATTAATAATTCAGCTCTGACTTGCAAAATTACGTTTTCATACTTGACCACATTCACTTCCTGTATCTTTCAAATCACATTGTTCACCTATTAATGCTAAATTTTTGGTCAAGTATTACTTACATAATCCTAGAAGTTCACATTTCAGTTGTGAGTCCAAGAATTTTGCTTTTGTGCATCTATGTACCATTATTTGTGCAGTTCTCTACAGATACTCTGGTTAATGATGGTATTCTTTCCACTTATCACTAAAAATGAATAACATTTAGCTGTTTTATTTCTTGCAAATCATAAAAATAACAGGTGTTTTAGAGATAGCAAATCAAGCACAAGTGTTCAGTCAGTCTCAGGTACAGTAGTCATTAAAAGCAGAGAATATTTTCTTTAAAAAATCTGGTTAAAAATGCAGAATTCATGTAGATCCAAGGGGAAATTAGAATCATTAATATCTCAAATTTCTGGAAGTCTATATTGCTATCATCTGTAATAACCTCTGAACTTGGATATTATTGATCGTTTTCCTATTAATTTTATTTTCTCTTTAGTGTCAGTTTATCTCTGCTTCTTTATAACATGTCTTTTCTCATGGCCTCAGGATGTCAGATATTCTCTCTTGTCCCACAATCTTTGCCTTGGTCCATACTGACTGTCAGGTTCTGTTATTGGAATTCCAGTGAAGACATTTGACTGGATCTGTTCTTGAACAGAAGAAGTGTAAAAAACCTGTGATCTATTCTCTAATTTCCTACTCCCTTCATTCCCACCCACTCTAATTCCCTTTTCTCTCCTTTCATTCTTGTTGACATTAAATTTAGTTCATGTCTATGGCCTATAATGTTTCTGTTCCTTAAGGTTATTAGGCTACTAGGTTATTAGGGTACTAGGTGCCATCTCTGGTACAATCTACTGTGATTTGACAGAAAGGGATTGAAAGGACATTGAGACTCCAAATTTTGGAATCTATAATGTTTATTCTCCATGAAATTTTAATAGTTAAGCATCTTGAAGAAAATGAGGAACATAATTTACTAGCTAATGAAAAATTTGCCTAGAAAGATTAACCATTGACTAAAATGAGGAATAATAAATTCCTTGTTTTCTAAATTCCCTGTTTTCTAAATCATACAACTATTCTTCACTATGTTGAAACATATCATACAATGGATAGTTTAGATAAAAAGTTTTAGCAGGGCATGGTGGAAAAATCCTGTACTCGCAGCAATTGTGAGGCTGAAGCTGGAGGATTACTATGAATTGAAGGCCAGCCTGCACTACAAAGTGAGTTCAGGGCCAGTGTGAAGTTCCTAGCAAACCCTTGTCTGACAAAGACAAAGAGGGGCAGGGATTTAGCTTAGCAGTATAACCCCCTGCAATAAGTATCTCTTGGGCTTGAGAAAATTATTTTGAATTTTCTACTCCATCATAAACTGATTTATTTTGTCTCTAAGTGAATGCTGTATACTTGAAACAATTTTTTTTGTTTTCATTGATAAATTTTAAGGACTCCAAGTATTTATTCTAAATTAAATTAGTCATTCACCATGACAAAAGAGATGTCTTTGTTTTAAAAGAGGTTAAATTTAAACATAACAAACAGAACAAGACAGATCATAAGATCACAATGTAAGAGACACAGATTTCAAACCAAGACAACTGATGATCTTTAGTGTCTATCATACTGTCTCTTGTTCTCTTCCAAATAGTTGTCCATATCTTCACATACAGTGAATTCCTACAAAACAAAATAGTTTAAAACTGATCAGAACAGGATGATGAAGGCATTTTAGGTCTTCAAGACCAGACAATAAGGAACTCAACAATGGCTGCCATAATGTCTCTCATTTTCTTTAAAATGGCTGTTCATACCTTCATGTATGTTGAAATTTAACAAAACAAAAAAGATTAAAACCACTCTGAACAAAGAATAATAGTATTGATGGATTTCACATCATGGTGCTATGGAATCAGCACTGGGTGCCTTACTGTCTCTCTTTTTCAAGGTAGCTGTTATATTTCATTGTGCATCATATAATCGATTCTCATAAACTGTTTAGCAGTTATACACATGCATGAGTCCTCTACATGTGTACCTGTCCTTTCTGTATTATAGGAAAAAACAAAACAAACCAAGACAACATAGAACAAATTCCTAGAAAAACATGAAATGAAAAAGATGTATAACAACATTAACAAACAGCCCAGAACAGTGACAATATAGGCCTTCAAAACAAGGTGTTATGAGCATAGCTAGGTTTGTTATTTTATGTAAAGATCTTCAAGAGTTCCTCAGATCACCATACAAGAATATGCACAAAGTTTTGTATTGTTGTTGTTGTTTTGGTTTGTTTTTGCTTTTGATTTTATTGATTGATACCAGAACAGGTGTGTGTATAAAATTTAATTTGCTTCCTGAATGATGGTGGAATGCTCACACCTGCTCTGTTCACAGAAATTACCAAGCAGTTCTGCTCATTTTGGCTGAGAATTGACCATGCTCCCAACCAAGTGATGACTCCAACAAATTGTTAAGGAAGCTGAAGTTTTCTAAGGGCTGTTAGGTGTGGGCCCTTCCTGTGCCACAGGCTGATGTAGGAGAGCTGGGCTGCTCGGAAGGGAGCATTTATTCTCACAGTTTACTTTTGTCCCATTCCTTGCTCCCCATGTCAAGGACTGTCCAGGACTCTTCTGTGTAGCTTCCACATTAAATACTCTTCACCTTGCATTTTATTTTGTTGTCTTCCTTTAACTCAAAGCTTCTTTTTTCTCAGGACTCAGTCCTTTTTTCTTTCCTATTTATTCATTTATTTATTTGTGCTTGTTTGCAGTACATGAATTTCACAAACATCTTGAGGAACGGTTATACATGTGTACTACACACAGCTTGTTTCTTTTTAAATTCCATTCCCACCTCCTCATTCCCTCCCTCTCCCTCAAATTCTCCTCTTTTCTTTTACATTCTTTTTTCTCCTTTGATTCTTCTTTTTTATTTTTTTATTTGAAGAGAAAAAACAGAAAAAGGATAGAAATATTACAGAATTTCAAGAAAAGACGATAAACATTGAGAAATCACTAGTTGGTAAATTACATATGGTTCTTTTAGAAATAGTTTTTCAAGTTACAAAATTAAAGCACACAAAGTGGACAGTCAAGCAGTGAGAGTGCAAACAGATCTGTTCATCAACCCAACAAGAACCTAGAAATATGGTCATGAATCCCACACACCTAAACATACATGCTGCTATATCTTTTAAAGCGCTTCCTATTTCCTCTTTTTTTACAATAGCAAATATACATTTCTAAAATTTTATTTAAAGAGAAGAAAACAATGCAAAACAGAAAAAAAGGGTAGCAATAATACAGAATTATAAAAGAAACAAAGAAAAAAAAAGGAAAATGAGATAGCTAAATCTTGGAAACAACCAATATGCCCATCAACTGCAGAGTGGATAAAAAAGATGAGGCATTTTTATACAATGGAATATTACTCAGCCATAAAAAGGATGATCTTGAGGCCTTCATAGGTAAATGGAGACAACTTGAGACTATCCTCATTAGTGAGGTAAATAAGAATCATATTTATAAATATCATATTGTCTCTAGTGTAAAAAGTAAATAAGAACTACAAGTGTAATAAAACCATAATGTGTAATTGCCATTGTAAAAAAGAGAGGAAAAGAAAGTGCTCTAAGGGTCATAACTGCATGTATGTTTGAGTGTGTAAAATAGATGACCATATTGCTGAATCTTTGTTGGATCTTTGAGTAGAACTGTTTGTAGTCTGACTGTTTGAATGTTTACTATGTAACCTTTAACTTTGTAACTTGAACAACTACATCCAGGATGACGGTATGCAATTTATAAACTAGTGATTCCTTTTACATTCTTGCTGTAAAATTGAGTTCCTGTTTGTGACGTATAATGTTTCTATTCATTGGGGTTATTAGATTCCTGTAAATGCATTATCATTTTTCTACCTATTTCCCCTTCCCCTCCCTCTGCCACTTCCCTGTGCTCCCTTGGGCCACTTTCCATTTGAGAAAGATCTGTCTGGTCTCACTCTGTCCATTCTGTGTCATTTTCTTTGTACTTTGCCTCATGCAAATGAAAAATACATTCAGTATTTAAACTTGTGTGTTTGGTTTATTTCACACACTATATTTTCTAAATATATCCATTTTTCTACAAGTGTCTCAAATTTGCTGTTCCTTATAGCTGAGAAGTAATTTATTAACTATATGTACCATATTTTCTTTACCAAGTCATCTGTTGATTGGTATACAGGCTGCCTCCAGGACTTAGCTACTGTAAAGTGTGCTGCTATCAACATTGCTATGTCTGTATCTTGTAGTGTGACATCTTATGCTCTTTAACACTGGGTATTCTTTGCACTTCCTGTGGTTGTTTTACATTTCTAAAATAAAGATCATTTTCTAGCAATTATGCTATTTTTGAATCCACTGCTGAAAATCATACCCATAAACAAAATATAACATATTTCTAGGCATAAATGAGAATCTCAGGGGAAATAAAAGTTGTATCAATTTAAGCAATTTCAAACATATAAGTAATCTTCACCAAATATCTTCCACAACCATTTCAATTATAAAAAAATATCTACATGTATAAACATGAAATCCCATGGAGAAGTGCTTAAAATCTGAAATTTCAATTTCAGTTTTGCATAGTGAGCTGTGTTTTTTCATTCATTTAGACATCACTTGTTTCACTCCTGAGATTGTGACCTGAATACTTGGTCTTTTAAATGTTTTCAAATAGCATTGCCTTCCTACTTTCCCAATGAATTAATTCATGATTTTCTAATATTAATAACAATAAAAATTCATAATGCATCCTTTATTATATATGGCAAAGGATATATCATCATTGTATTTGCAGATGAAGAACCTGGATTCTTTATGTGACCTTCCATGATGAACCCAGTATTCATTCTGAGATGCTCACTCTACCTATATCTGGGGTTGGAAGCAGCTCATCTCTCTATGTCTAGTAAAAGCAACTCATGTAAAGCTGCCTTTTCTTCGAGTACTTCATGTCTTTCTAACTTGTCAACCATCTTCCTGTAGCTGTTCATTCACAAGTAATATCTATGTTTTGAAAAAAATCTTCCCTTCTCATAGTGTTTCTGATATCAAAATTGAAAAAATAAAATTGTGTAGCCCAATCCAATTATAATCTGTTAAAGGTAAATTTAAAACTTAAATCTTTAAATGTAAATACTTTGCCATCATCAAATAATTAAAATGATGAAGGTCATCTTAGACTTTTATTTTATTCTTGCTGCTAAATTTATACAATGAATTGATTAGTTTGGATAAAAATATGTAATTGTAATTTTCATAACTGGGGAATGATGTTTGAGAGTTCTAGCAATATTATTCAAAATTTAAATATGACTTGGAAATATTCAGCCTGGTATTTCATTATCATATTTAACATTTGAAATTCATAAACACTGTTGTTTCCTACTATGTACAGCATGTGGCCATGTAATTACAGTCTTTGTAGGATGCGGGCAGTAACTACTCCTGATCTACCACTTGCTAGCTGCCTGACTTTGTGAGATAGGTGCTTATGTTTCTGGAGAAAATCATATCGTGTATTAAATACAAAATAAATCTTTCAAACTGTTTAGCATATTATTAACACATTGTAATGAATATTTAAAATTATCACTAGCACTCTAATCATCATAAAATGTAATTATTACATAAAATGCCAAAAAGTGTAAATCATAAATTCACTTAGACTACTGCTGAATAGCAATAGTCTATTGAGAGTATAAAATAAGAACTAAGCTATTAAAAAATTCAATTAAACCACCAAAGAAAATGCCCATAGAACAGGACTTTGAAAGGGAAACTAAGAAATCTGGGAATCAGCTACTGGCAGTTCAATGGGATGACATGTGGGGTGAAATGAGTTTATAGGGAAAAATACAGGGAGGAAAAGTATTGTGGAAGTGGCGCATTTAAGTTTGACCTTAATTATCTTAAAAAAACAAACCATGACAGAAGCAGAGAAAGATTTTATAGACACATAATAAACAAATAAGGGTTTATTTCTTGCTAGAACTAGTAAGACTCCTGTTCTGGTGTTTTGTTCATTGTCTGTTAAACCTGTGATTTATATTTAGCGTCACACATTTAAAACAGGCATCACTGTAAAAGTTCACTTAAAAAGAAAAGCAATAAATAGCTCAAATCACAAGAGTGTAATTTTGGTAGGTTTGCCCACGCAATGCCACAGGGATTGTCACCGCATGTCACCCAGCTCCCCGCAGTGCCCTCCTGCCTCCTTAAATCCATGGCAGCCTCTCCAGGAGCTGGAGACCCCGTGTGTTGAGGCACAGACGCAGCCCCTGGTTCCTGCAGACGCCTTTACCTCCTGGGAGCGGGGCAGACAGAAGAGACCGTGGGTATCCTGAGCTTCCTCCGCAGTTTTGTGAAGCTGTTCTCATTTTCATTCTGAGTACATGTGGACTGTGTTGTCATGAATTCACGAGATAAAGAAACCACTTCACGTGCTGATTGACATGAACTGAAACCAAGTGAGTGAGTTTTTTTTTCTTTTTGCCATCTTTTTTCTTTTATATTTTTATCTGAATGAGTCTACATAAAAGTTACCATTTTGCATAGTTATGGAATCATCTATTCTTTTTTCTGTGTCATCTATTCTTTTATCTTCTTTTCCAAGGTAATTGTCAACTCTATGAATATATATTTTGAAAAGAAAGCTTGTTAATAATTACTTTGTATTATCCTTATATTCTTCCTTATGTCACAATTGGGAAACATAAAAATATTTAAGATATGTATATCTACCACTTCCCCACAATAAATATGATCATTAGATATGGCAAATATGTATTAAAAATAGAAACAAAAAAGTTGATATTTTAATAATTTATCAGTCAACTTTAAGAAATCTATTTAAATTGAAAACTTACAATAGGAATATTCTACTTTAGTCCTAGTTTCAAGTTTGGAAG
>PVLA01020170.1:0-10760 GCA_004027455.1 Hydrochoerus hydrochaeris
GGATATTCTAGAGAGAGAAAAAAAATATCAGGATTTTAGGAACAGTCGCAGAAATGCCTCAATGAGTGGGGCAGGCAGTAGAATGAAAGAGAAAACTAGACAAACAAAGGCAGAAAAATACCATAGCAGAAATGAGGCAGAGAAGGATGGCTAGAATCTCTAACATAGATGGCCTTGATACACTATATTGTTAATAGTGAACCAGGATTTAAAACCCACATTACTCACACCACTCTGCTTAGAACTATTATATTCTGTTCCAGTCATTCTACCTGTACTAGATTTGAGGGCACAGACAGTAATCCCAAAAATAACAGGATATAGTACAGCAATCATCCTTAATTTCCTATTAACTTAATCTAAAGCTCTGTATAACCTACTGTTTTACCATGACTGATCATAATCGAATCTGGTCTGTTAGATTGCTGTTTTGTATTGATACATTTTATCAAAGCTGTTATGATTGATAGTATTAAGTCTGAGAGTATAGGCAACTGCACTTAAGATGACAAGATTCACTAGAATATTCACTATGGTTTGATTATTACCTGCCTTTGATGTTTTATACTGTCTACAATGTTTTACATTTTCTAATATTGTACTGCTATACTCAATTATACTGCTATATTCAATTATTCCTGATGATATAGACAATTCTATTGAAGATAATAAGAAACAACACAGGAATCATTGTAGATCACCTTGTACTGTGGTTTTATACAACTGTTTGGTTTCATGTTTTTATAGGAATTTGTTTTGTTTTGTCTTGCTATGTTTTTTTTCCCCTCTAATAGAGAAAAGGTAGAAATACATGTAGAGATTCATGCATGCGTAGCTGTTTACACTCTCACTATTTGAATATATACTTTGTATGCTTTAATTTTATAACTTTAACAACTATTTCTAAGAGGACAATATGTAATTTATCAACTAGTGATTTCTTATTGTTTATCTTTGTTTTGAAATTCTGTATTATCTCTACCTTTTGTATGCTTTTGTTTCTCTTTAAATAAAAAAAAATTTTTTAAAGTAAAAGGAGGAACAGAAAGTGCTCTAAAGGATATATCTGCATTTATGCTTAAGTGTGTAGGATTGATAACCATGTTGCTAAGTTGTTATTGGATCATTGATCTTCTTTCCAGCCTCACTGTTTGAATGTCCACTTTATATGCTTTAACTTTGTAACTTGAACAACTATGTCTAAGAAGACAATATGTAATTTATCTACTAGTGATTTCTTACTGTTTATTTTTTTCTGAAATTCTGTGTTGTTTCTACCCCTTTTTCTGTTTTGCTTTTCTCCTCTTTAAATAAAATTTTAAAAAAAAAGAAAAATTCTAGAAGGGGAAATACCCAATAGCAATATTTCCTTGCTTTATTTAACAAAAATATATTATTGCCACCATATGCCAGGTATTGTGCTCTTCACTACACATATATAGTGAACAGGGAGGGCCTGAGTCTCACCTTGATGGTGTTTATAATCTAGCACCTATTGTCTATCTTCGTTTAACCTCGTTTTTTGAGTTGCTAAATACAATACTCTCAAAATAAGAGAAAGTTACTGTTTTGAAAAATTCAAGTTTTTAAGAGTCATATGTACAGTCTTAGTCTATCTTTACAAATAATGATGCACAGAGGAATATTCAGATCTTGAATAACTTCAAGATTTTAAACAAAAGCAAGACAACTGCTCAAGTCTATTGACATAAATGAGTTTTATAAATTTTATTACTAATTATTATACAAGGCCAGTTTATCCCAAGATCCAAAATAAAAACATTACTCTTCTTACAGTTTTGGGCCTCACCTCAAACCCTTTAAGACTCTTACAAGAATTTCACGTGCAAAATATCAAGAAGAAATATTACTTGAAATTATTAGAACCAAACATCAAGAGCCCTATGGTTCACAGTGAAAACTCTACAGTGGTACCCAGGGTACATTGGTAAATCCCTCATGAGGCCACCAGACTCCTGAAATCTTTTCTAAGACCTCAGAGCATTGACCTCTCCTTGGTCACTGTTCTTTTGTTCTTGTCACTGTTGATTGGCGCCTCTATAGTTTTATAAGGTGCACTTTTGTTTCCTTAGAATTCTCCTTGTCCAAAGATCTGTTTTCTCAAGAATAGAATTTCTTGTAACATTTGGAATGGTTAAGCTTTTCAGTCAACTATTGTTCTCTTTCTCATCATAGTTTTATTCCTTTCATTTCAGATAAGTTTTTTTCATAAGTAATAACACTTCTAAATCATTCACATACTCCATTTGAAGTTTATCTGATTTGCATTTTAGAGTTTATTTTTACTGTTATATTTTCTATTATAATTACCCTTCCCAATCTGATATTATATAACTTCTTACACATTTTCATGATTATTCTCATCACTATTATTACCCTGCTATGGCTATTGGTAATCTATAACTATTCAATATTTAAAATTAGGGGCTGGGGATTTAGCTCAGTGGCATAAGCACCTGCCTTGCAATTGCACAGTTGTGAGTTCGATCCCCAGTACCAATATTTAAAATCAGACAAGCCAGAAATGGTGGTCTATGCCTATAATCTCAACACTGAGGAAGCTGAGTCAAGAGGATCACCACAAGTTCAAAGCCAGCCTGAACTGCACAGTAAGATCCCCCCCAAAAAAACCACACAACTAAAACTAATATAAAATCAGATATATTTACATGTAGTATATTAATTACTGCTAAAGGAGTACATATTAACAAATGTGACATTGAACATGACCTAATCAGTCATATTAGGAAAAATATTTTCCTTTTCTTAATAATTTAGGAGACAATATATCATTTCTATAGGTATTTAATCATTTTGGAAAATTCACAATCATATACTCGAAATAGCACTGATTACTAATCTGTAGAACTTCATTTAAACTACTGTTCCCTCAGGATCCTACAGTTCTATGGTTGTATTTTATTATTTTACATAATAAATAATATGTAATTTACATTAATCATGCTATAATTTAAGCCTGTGTTATGAAAGTTTCTAACTAGTAGGAATAACCTCTATTTTTATATTTTTAATGTATATTAGTTTAAGATAATCCCTTACATGTCTTATCACTAACTTTTAAATTTGTCTTAACAAAAAATTTTAAGTCTTGTGAAAGCAACCATTTTTGCAAACACAAAGTCAAATTAATGTCATATCTGCCCTAAAGAAAATTTCAGTCTAGCTAGGGAAATGAAATGAATCATAATAATCCAAATTTGATTATTAACTGAATATAAAATACAACCACTTCCCCCACTTTTGTTGTACAGTGTAAGCTATAAAACACATTTGAACACGAATGTGACCCAGCTACAACAAATCAAACCTCATTAATCAGCAGTATTGATTGGGGTTGGCAAGTGTACACTTGTCTTTTCCATTTAGTTCTGCATAGAGCATGTACCATGAAATGTCCCAAGCACCTTTCTCTCAAAACATTGTTGAAAAATATTATTAAATGCATTTTAAAAGTAAAGAAGGTAGGACTCAGAGAAGTTAAACTCTTTTTACAAGAATCACAACTAGCTCTTTTTGAGTTCTATGCCCCACTGAGTTTTCCAATAAAATATAGCTGCCTTCTTCTAAACTATCAAGAGTGACAAAATCATTGTACCTTTAGTAACTTCTCCAAACAATCTCTTCTGTCTTTCCATAGGAACAGTAGAATCTGATCAGTGCAGTGTATGGGCAATATTGCCTTGTCTACAGTCATAATTAAGGTATTTCTAGAAGATATGGGAATTGAAAAGAAATGAGATCAATTAATAGTAACTGCTACAACAGTGTGTTGTGAAGGAATCAGAAGACTTATTAGGTATCAGTAGAAAAAGAAAGTGCCAAAAGTAATTACTGATGTTTGCCAGAGATGAAGGGGAAATAGTCAAACACCAATCATTTATTTTTTTCATCTCTATTAAAGTACTCTGGCTTATAATTTTACTTACAATATAATTTTGCTCATTTGTGGTCACCTCAGTTTCACTGTAATCCATGCTGTAATCTACCATATCTCTTTATTTGCCCTCCCTTCTCACACAAGATACTCATTTTTTATTTTTGGTTATAACGATTATCTACTTCAAATAGTTCTTTTCTAATCAGTAGGAAGAAAAGTTCTTTAACCCACTGAATTTATTATCTTTATAAAAAGACTATAGTTTGTGATTTTGGATAGTTAGATATCATATGGACATAAAAATCTAAGTAACATAGGAATAAAAAGTAATTGATAGTCAAAAAGAATTGAATTATAGTTACTGTAGTAACCTTAATGACAAAAGTTAAGACATTCTTAGGCAGAAAACACACCCATGATAGTCAAGATACACAATTTTTCATGCTTAATAAACTGTAGATATAATATAGCATAATTGTATGCAATAAATTACTTCTGCAAAACAAAGAAACCTCGGTGTCAGGGGTTTAGCTCAGCAGTGTAAGTGCCTGCTTGGCAAAGGCAAGGTCATGAATTCGATCCTGAGCACCAAAAAAAAAAAAAAAAAGAAACCTCTAAAATAGTAAATTAGCAATTTTTAAGGGTTGGCTGCCTACCTCAAACTGTCCTGTGGCAGAAAAAAAATATATACTTACACTGCAAACTATGTATAGATATCTACATAATAAGAGAAATAAAAATAAACATTGGGACATGTAATCACCTTGAAAATAAAGACAAATTTCTAATAAAATCATAAACCTAATAGTTGGTAAGGACCTTAGAGACCAGCCCAAAGCAAAAGTTTGTTGCTTGGATTCTCTAACAGATTACAGTCAGCCTTGGCTTAACCCTCCAGTAGATATCTTATTTTGTCACTGAGCAGTCCTTCCTATTGTAGTGCAGGGAGAGGTGTTATAAAATTGTTTCTTTAATCCAACAAAATGCTCTCGTTTTTCTTTCATCCACTAATTTCTGCTTCACTCTCCAGAATAACACACGGTGAAAATAATCCTCATAACCCCAGCTGACAGTCTTGTAGATATTTGAAGGCAGCTACTAAGGTTTTCCACTAGTGGGATTCCTAAAGTTAACTTGGCTCAGTTCCTTCAGTGATTCCTGTAGATTATAATTTCCTAATGCTGCCAGCATCTACTAATCATGTTAGAGATTATAAATGTCTCTTTAGAATTTAGAGGGACATGCACTGAGTTAAGCAAAGTAACTTTTCCATATACATATTACATCCAAGGAATGAGACTGATATGGTTTATCTCAGACTAAATGCATGTACAGGTTTCATGATACTCTTTCTAATCATAAGGTCAATAAACATTCCATGTTTCACATAAACTGAGGATGACTGCTTTTTCCTTTCACTGTGTACTTATATATTTGCATTTCCAACTCTAAACTGAAGAGCTTTATTCCTGCAAAACTTCATTTTATTGCTTTGGTCTGATACTTTTACCTGGAAACATAATTAAGCAGGGTTGGTACTGTGATTTGTATCTATACGTCCCATAAGAACCTCATTTGCTCATAGATGGGGTTTTGGAAGGTGATTGGATAGTAGGGCTAATAGCTGACTAGTTAAGGCATTGAGCCTGGTCAGAAGTGTGTGACTGGAGATGTGACCTGGCACATCTCCCTCCCTATTGCTGTCCCCTGCTTCACACTGACTGTGCTATCATCTCTCCTCTGCTGTGTCCCTGTGCCACATTGGCCCACCTTGGAACCTTCCAACTATAGATTCAAACCTTTATAAGCTAGGAGCCAAAATAAACCTCTCCATTAAATTAACAATATCTGTTAATTTTGTCCCAGCGAGAAGACAATGTCTAAGATGGAAAGTAAAATTTGGAATATTGAACCTTCCTATGCAAAGCATTAACTACTGTGTTCAATAAATATGTTTTCTATTTCCACTGATGAAGGTGTGGATCCAAAGGAAAGGAAATTTGTGTGTCTTGATTCCAGATTGAAAGCGATAAGGATGATAAACTTATCTTGCACTTTTATGCCTAGGCGCTTTTTCTAAAGCCCTTTAAATGATAGTTTTATGTAAACTTCACACTCACCTATAAGACAGACTTACTTTATTTCCTATATCTTTGTTTTTTTGATAGGGATACTTGCAAGGTCACACAACTGCCAAAAGGTACAATTAGGACTAGAACTAGCCTGGCTCTTTCCCTTCTGTACTAGTGTATCTTCTAGTGGGTCCTATATTTACACTAAGGGAGGAAAGTAGGCTCTATCTCAGCAATACAAGCTGTCTTTGAGAACAAGACAGCATAAGGGAAAAGGAAGACCTTCGACATCCTTCAAACTTATATGTGCTGTGTGCATGATAAGCAAAATTAGCCCATATTTAGAAGTAATATTACCCCAGCTCATCCAATAGTATATTGTGTAGTTATTCTTTTTTCTGAAATCATTGTGCATCAATCTTAAAACCCCATGTCTAACAATCTAATGACTGTAGAAATATAATAAAAAATCTTGTAATGTTTTATTCTGAAGAAGATAGTTTTATATAGTTTTCTAGATATGTAAAAATTTATGTAACACTTTTTTCTAGTGTTTCACAATGAATAAGGACTTACTTTTTCCAGAATAAGGATATTATTTCTTTCCAAGTTTCCAAGAATGTTTATAAGACTCTAAGATTCTTTTAAGTGTTGCCAATAGGTGGTCTTAGATAATCTTTGCCAACTTAATATGACATTGAATATCTATGTAGAAACTCAAATTCATTTGTATTTTTCTTTATTATATGCTTACATATCTTGGTTAGTGATTGCTTTTGTAATTTGTTGATTTTCCATATTTATTTGGGAACCTTTACATTTTGTGGCAAATGCAGAAGCAAAACAGGTTATGGATACTGTTTGTGACATCTGGAAATCTGAAATCATTTGCCTCTAATGTTAAGGCCAATCAATTCTTCTTTTTCTTGGTCTTGCATTTGGGCAGCCATTAGTAATTTTTTCTAAACCCTTGGATGTATTCTGAGTTTTACTGTTTCTAGAATTAATTTTAGATGTTCCTGCTTCTCTTTTGAATCAGTGCTTATTCTATATCCTTTCTCCCTGCTTTTGGTATATGTCCTTTAAAACAAAGATGTCTATCAAAAAGTTCTTTATGTAGCTGAATTGATTTGTATTAATGCCTTCTTCCTTTTTGTGAGATATTTCCTTTACAATGTCATTTTCAAAAATCTCTAACTTTAAAATTTTTCTTTCAAAAAGAAAAGAAAGAAAACTCTAGCCTATTTCATGGATATTCCAGTTTAGGATTTCTAACAGCAGTAAAATCTGTCTTTTCACTGAAATTTTTGAAATCTGGTTTCCTCATTTATTACTTTTTTATGAACTTTGAGTTATTGGCAAGGAAAAACTAGCCAAGAATATGGCCAAAGATACGTTAAAGCAACAGAGTAAAAATTGTGCTGAATGAGGTTGACCAGGGGTTTTCCTCTTTGATTTAAACAGACAAATTGGAAGATTCTCTTCCCAATTCACGTAGATTTCCTATGGATAAATCCTTGGCAGCACCAAATGGGATAGAAATGGTCTTTGTAAAAACGTAATGCTATTCAGTGAAATTTGACTACTACTATTTCTGCTATCAAAATGTCTTAGAATTATTATTCCATAAGATAGAAAATTTGAAGATTTGTATGAAAGTGATCAAATTCCCATTGTACACAGACTTAGTATCTGTAGGAGCCAGTGTTTAAGTATTAAGGTTTAATAAGTTAGATTTAGCAGAAAGCAGAATCCTGATATGTGACAAGCCCTGATACTTTTGGTAGTTACCTCAGAAATTAACCAGTTAGAAGATGTTAACTGGAGACAAGGCTGCTAATATAAAGGCCACTTCTACTGAAGGCAACCTGCCCAGTGGCAGATAACAGGAACTTGAATTTTGACAAAGAAAAATTCATTTTATTAGAATTCCATCTTTTGGAAATACACTATAGAGATGCCAGGCCAGCATGTTAGAAGATTCTGATCTTTTCATTTATCTCATCAGTCAGTCTCTTTCCAAAATAGAATATTTGTCACAAGATAATGTGAAGGAAAGCAATATACTGTGACCTCATAACATTTGTTATTTCCCTCATTCCAGAATCAATACTATGCAGGAATTGTGTGTTGCTAACCCCTCTTGGAGTGATAACAACAATCACACCAAGCAACATTTTTCCTACTTTAGTTTATAAAGCACCTGATATCTAATTCAGTCTTCCCTCACAGCAGCCCTGTAAGGTGGGTATATCTATTTCAGTTGTACAGATAAGAAAACTGGTATTCTGGGTAGGTCGATTACTTGCCTCAAGTGAAAAGACTAGATAGGGACATCAAAGATCCAATACATAATGTATGTAGATCTCCTTCAATTTCAAATAGTGTATTCTTTTCTCTGTATTACAACCATAAGGAAAATTATAGTTTCTCTAAAATTTCTATCAGAAGGATACAAACAAGAGATAGAGGCAAAGGTTAATGACAGTACAAGTCTGGAATAGATGGTTTTAGGTAGACCTAAATTACAAGGTCTTCAATTGGAAATAAATTTAAAAACTCCTGCACAAGAGAATTTGCTGATAAGAACTATGCAATACTAAGAATTCCAACAACTCAGGCTCTCAAAATTGCTCATACTCGCAATTGGCCAGAGTCCTAAAGATGAATTCAGAAGTCTGGCTAGTATCTTTGGTTCCGGAGAAATATTTCAATGCACATGAAAGGAATCACGTGACAAGATATAGGTGTGTGTGTGTGTGTGTGTGTGTGTGTGTGTGATTGTATGTGTGTAACTTTATAGTTGTTATATTAGAAAGGAAAAGGAAAATTTTTCCAAGCTGATCTTTTTATTTTTTGTAATAAACTACATTTCTGTTTGCCAATTACCCTGCTTTCTCTCTCTGTAGTACTCCTCACTCAGTGCCTTTCTTGGAGTCAGATTCCACATGCATTTCCTGTGGCACTAAGAAGTTCATGGACCTTGGTCAGAAGTGGGTTTAGGTTTTCTAGATTTCAGTTGTAGGTGTGGATGCTGCACTTGGTCTCTTCCTTTGCTTTGCATACAGCAGCATCCTGTCTAAAGACAGTTCCTTTAACCTGTTTTCTGAAGATAAGAAAACATAGATGGGAGCTAAATTCACCCTATCATGAGCATAGACCACGTTTGAAAAATAAATTTTTATAGTTGTGTCCAATTAAATCTTGGGATTGTTTGTTACTGCAGCATAACACAAACTATTCTGACTGATACACTGCTTATTCTATGTATTTACCTAAAAGAATTGGACAAATGATGAAATAACATGTTTATCAAGTCTCTTAATAATGATGGTTTTTCTAACTTTGTCTTTCTTTTTAAAAATATATAAAATAGATAAGGGTTTAATATTTATAAAATAGATATCAATGCAAAAGAAAGTGAAACATTTAAGCACATTACAAAAGTTTAGATATGTGTAGCACAAGTAAGGATAAGATATAAAGTCAACTGCGTTTTGCACAGGGTTGGTATTTAATTATTACTTCCACATACAACATTAACAATGCTTTTTGAAAGCAAAGCATCTCACTAAGCAAAGCAAAAATATATATACTTTTTTTCAATAGGGATAACAATTGTCTGCCAAATTCGTCCAGTTCCAAGTTTCTTCTTCAAATATTTCTATTACATTTTTAAGAGTATCAAGAATTACAAAGCTATAGAGTTTTTGAAAAACAGCAGAGCCTATTTCACTTAAATTTGATATTTTAAAACTGTATATCACAGGGAATTATTTACTTATCATTTTAATCTGAAATTGGTTTTTATAGGAAAAAGAAATTCTTGCATCTCTAAACTGATACCTTTGCTAATGGCCATTTACTGCAAATACTGAGTGAACATGAATTTGCTACATAAAGAAAAGCTTTTGGTATTTTTATCTTATTAGACAATTGAAAGTTTTCATTTCTTTACTTAAGAAGATGGGGTTGTTTAATGCCACATGCATTTCTTTTACAATTCACTTCCAACTCATCCTTAGAGAGATTATTTGACTTACACATTTTTATACTGAAAATATGTAACTGTTGTGACTTGGAACTGGAATGTCTCCAGATGTCTCATGTGTTCAGAAATGAGGCTTTGGGGAGGAGGTTGGACATGGGAGCCTATACTTTCAGTGAATTAAGCTGAATTCACACCTGGATGTGTAGGAGTTTGGATCTGGTCAGAAAAGTGTTTACTCAGAGCGTGAGCTGAAAGGGCATTATCTCCCTCCACGGCTCCCCCCTTCTTTCTCTACTTCCTGGCCATTTTGATATAAGCAGCCTTTCCTCCAGCAGGCACTCCCACTGTACAGATTCTCTGGTGGAGCAGGCATGGGCTGAATTTTTGAAACCTTTAAATAGTGGTTGTTGGGTATTGTGTCCCAGTAGCAAGAAAGTAAGATAACAAGTGCATTATGTTACCTCAAGACATTTCTTCTCACTGGCCTTTCAAAGCACTCCTTATAGTTCCAAGTGTTTCCAATACAGGTACTAAAAGATTTGTCAAAGTACAAGTACTCCAGTCAGGAGTCAATGTTCATCTCAGTAATACATGTTCTAAAGGAAATTTCTGAAAGAAGTTGAAAAGCTAAGAAGAAGAAGAAGAAGAAGAAGAAGAAGAAGAAGAAGAAGAAGAAGAAGAAGAAGAAGAGGAAGAGGAAGGAGGAGGAGGAAGAGGAAGGAGGAGGAGGAGGAGAAGGAGAAGAAGAAGAAGAAGAAGAAGAAGAAGAAGAAGAAGA
>PVLA01020171.1:0-10751 GCA_004027455.1 Hydrochoerus hydrochaeris
CTTTTCCTATCCTTGCCAATAACTGATAGCACTTAATTTTGCCATTTTAACAGTGGTATAAAGAGTAATTCAGTGTTGGCTGCCTTTGCATTTTTCTAATTACCAATCTGCCTTGTGAACTGAGCTGTTTGTCTGCTTTTCCATTGACTGCCTATATTTGTTTTTGTCAGGTATTTGTAGCTTGTCTTACCAATTTTCACTTCATTGTGCATTTCTGATATCATTTTAGTTGGTTTTAGACTTGGAAGGCCTTTTTCACAGTCCTTCTATTTCTTTGTCTATTTTGTCCTTTCCACAGGAAGCTTTAATTGTTTTTGTTTAGTCCTAATGTTTATTTTACACAGTTGATAAAATTATTTACATTTCTTGTATACAACATGTTGTGTAATACTTATATATGGTAGAATGGTTAAACTGAGCTAATTAACACATAAATTATCTCACATATTTTTGTGGTAAGAACAATACTTCCTTAGAGATGCTGAAGAACGTAATGCATTACTGTAGCTGGTACTGAGTTAGGAAATATGGTTGATGATGAAGTTTGTGAGTGGAGTAAAGATTAGTTCAGTTAAAATGTTTTATTTGCATATTATAAAATTAACTTTATAGTTCTATAATTGCTATCATGTTTATGGTGGCTTCCTTTAATTACCATAATCAATAAAAACAGCTTTATTATTCCTCCCAATTTCTCCATGCTAACCCTTTGTAGTCAGACCCCTCCTCTTCTCCTAGCCCCTGGCAACCATGGGTCTCTTTGTCATCCCTATTGTATTGCATTTTCCAGAATTTCATGTAAATATGATTCACACAATGTAAAATTGTTTGAACCTGGCTTCTTTTAGTAGGCATAATGTTTTTGAGATTCACTTATGTTGTATCAATAGTTGTTCCTTTTCATTGCTGAGTATTATTCCATTGTGTTGGAAGGGACCAAAACCTCTGCAAACTGTGAGCTAGCCATTCATTTGAAGGTGAACTGGGTCATCATTCATTGTCAAGATTGTGAGTAAAGTTATTATAAGCATTTGTGTATAGCTCTTTTTTTCTTTTTCTTTTTAGGTAGGGTCTCACTATGTAGTTTAGGCTGACTTTGAGCTCACTATGTAGTCTAGGCTGGCCTTGAACTCACAAAAATCCTCCTGCCTCAACCTCCTGAGCACTGGCATTACAGGTGTGTGCCACCATGCCTGGGTTTGTGTGTAAGCTTTTGTGTAAACCTGTTTTCATTTCTTAACTCATCTGTATGCATCCCAAAGTGAGACTGATGGGTTTGGTAGTTCCGTTTTTTGTTGCTGAGACAAAATACTTGATGCCCAAAATTAAGGGAGGAAAGGTTTATTTTGTTCACAGTTTGCAGAGATTTCAGTCCATAACTGGCTGGTTCCAAGGCAGGTGGTAGATGGCAGAGGGTCAGCCATTCATGCCTGCCACATACCTGGTTGCAACAAAAGCAAGAGCAAAGAGCAGAGGAGCATATTTCCCCTCATACTGTATGCAGGCTCCGCACCCTAGAGTGGGTATAGGACTCACACTCCCAATTCCAGTACTAGACAACGAAACAGTCAGAAACTCTAGATTCAGCTGCCTTTGGAAAAACCTGTTCCCCCATGAACACATGAGGCTTTAGGGGGACATCCTGACACAAACCATAACAGTCATAATAAACCTCCATGGTGGCTGTATCTTTTTTTTTTTTTAATTTTATTTAAAGAGAAGGGAAAATAAAGCAAAACAAAAAAAGGATAGAAACAATACAGAATTTCAAGAAAAATAAACAGTAAGAAATCACTAGTTGATACATTACATATTGTCTTTCTGGATGTAGTTGTTCAAGTTACAAAATCAAAGCATACAAAGTGGACATACAAAGAGTGAGGCTGAAAACAGCTCCTTTCTCTGATCCAACAAAAACTTAGCAACATAATTATTATTCCTTCACACTTAAATATACATGCAGTTATATCCTGATGGGCTTACCTTTATAGGTAATCTGTTTCTTTTCTCTGACAGCTTTTAATATTCTGTTTTTATATTGAATTTCTGGCATCTTGATTATTATATGTCTGGTGTAGCTCTGTTTTGGTTGTAGGTGGCTAGAGTTCGGTATGCCTCACACAACCGAATGTCATTTTCTTTTCCCATGCTTGGGAAGTTTTCCCTAATTATTCCTGTGAATAGCCTTTGTAATTGGCCTGTATGTAGTCCTGCTTCTTCATTCACATTTCTTATTCTTAAATTGTAGATTCTCTTGTCATCTTCTAGCCTTTGTATTGTTACTACCTGTCTCCTTGTTATTTTTAAGAGATCTTTCCTTTTGTGATCACACATTGCAAACTTGTCTTCAAGTTTTGATTGTCTATCCTTAGTTTCTTTTAAGGCATTTTGCCAGCTTTCAATGGAGTTTTTAATTTCCTGGTAGTCTCTTTGAATCTGCTTCATGTATTCTATATTTTCTTTATATTCATTTTTTAAAATTTTTATTTAAAGAGAAAAAAAAGCAAATCAGAAAAGGATAGAAACAATACAGAATTTCAGAAAAAAAGCAGTAAGAAATCACTAGTTGATAAATTACATATAGTCTTCTTAGACCTAGTTGTTCAAGTTACAAAATTAAAGCATACAAAGTGGACATTCAAACAGTGAGATTGCGAAGAAGTTCAATGATCCAGTAACAACTTAGCAGCATGGTTATCAATCCTACACACTTAAACATACTTGCAGCCATATCCTTTAGAGCACTTTCTTTTCTTCTTTTTACTTTTTAAGTCCATTATCTGTTTAGCTATATCCTGTTTTAGGTTGCTCAGTACCTTACTGACTTATTTTGTTGTTATTTACTATTTAATTACCGTATATATTTCTGTTGCCTTGTTTTTGAGTTTCTCCTCTGTGATCCATGGATCAGCTTTGGTGGAGTTGGGAGATTTTTGGAGGTATTTTGTTACTTTCTTATGTATTCTTTTTTTTTTTGGGAAGGTAGCAATATACAGCACAACAAGACAGAACAAACACATGCAACCTCAGTGCAGTAAAACTACCATAGAACCTCAGAGCAGGTCACTAGGACACGAGCAATGGGCTCAATGGTACAGCCCATTTTGTTCACGTTAGCTGTTCTTTCAAACAGGTAGAGGAAAATGGAAGGAAATATCGAACTTTTAAAAACAGAATATTGAATAAAGCAGTACCATTAATCAAAACTGAGCAAAACAGTGATAAAAATATTTGCCTTCAAAGAGATGGTAGAAGGAAATCCCCCTTACTTGCCACGCTGTATACATTCATCCTCCAAAAAGATACTCAGACCGCCATTGCCGACTTGCTATTTGCGGGGGAGGTGGATCAATGTCTGATTCTTAGCCTGCGCACCAGCAGGGCCCTAGCTGCTTACCAGGGTGGCGAAGATTTCTCTTAATGTTGATTGAAGCCATGTCTGATGTTGCATATTTGCCACTCTCAGTCTCCCTTGTTTTTTCCTCTCCTGGATCAGGGCTCTCAGGGTTCTGGGCTGGGGGGCCCCCTCTTGCCTCTCTCTCCTGTCATGGCCCTGGCTTCCTTCACACAGGTTACAGTGCAGGTCCCAGCCCCCTTCCCTGTTGGCCACATTTCCTCTGAAGTACACTGGTGAGGTACCTCCGCCCTCTCCTGGCTGCTCTTGTTACTGAGGTGTAAGCAGTGGCTGCGCATGCCTGCCCCTCTCCACCAGGCCAGCCAAACTTCAGGGGCCTTCACTCGGTTAGTGTATGTTAGGCTCAGGGAATTGATTTGGGATGGCTCATTGGGTCTCGGCCAGGGGCGCAGCCTAGTCCAAGCAAATCCCATGAGAATCTACTCTGGGGAGGGAGCAACCAACCGAAGTCACTGTCACTCCCAGTTCAGGCTCCTCCTGCCTGATTCCAACATGTCACCCATTGGGTCGCATCCTTCCTGTGGGAGGGGTCTCATTCCCAGCACTGACTGTGGATTAATGAAGATCCCTTAGTTGATTCTACCCTGTTGGGCTCACCAACCCTCGACTTCAGCACTGCTGTGCTTCCTGTGAGTGGCGGCGGGAAGGAGTTTGGGCGGCTCTGCCAGCCAGCGAGGATTCAAGCTGGTGCAAATTCAGGGTGGCGCAAACTTGGTAGGTCACCGCGAAAATGCTGTGTCCTGTAATTTTTAACTGTTGCAGTTGTAGTCCCAACGTATTTGATGAGCTTTCTTACATTTTAATTTCTTCCTGTGTCAAGAGGTTCCATCTTCCTCTGTCTGGGTCTCTCCAGGGTGTTTTATTCTGGAATGTGAGTTGTTTCTCCTGGGAGGCTTTGTATGTTGTTGCTCACTGGTTGGCCATCTTGACTTCTCCCCTCCCCATTATCTGTTTACTTATATCATGTTTCAGGTTGTTCAGTACCTTGCTGATCTGTTTTGTTGTTGTTACTTACTTTTTAAAAAATTTTTTCTTATTTATTTATTTAATTTTATTTTGAAGGTGGCAAAATACAGCAGAACAAGACATGACATAGCCAACTGAGGCAGTGCAGTGAAATTGGCACAGAACCTTTCAGCAGGCCACTGGGAAAATAGCAGTAGGCACAATACTACATCTGGTTTTCTTCAGAGTAGTTGTTCCTTCACTCAGGCAGAGCAATATCGAAGGAAATACCAAAATTACAAGAACAGAATATTGAATAGAGCACTACTATTGATCAAAACAGAGCAAAACAGAGATAAAAATATTTGCCCTCAAAGAGATGGCAGAAAAAATATCCCCCTTATTAGCTATATCGCATATAGTCAAACTTGCAAGACATGCTCAGATCTCCCCCTCTCACTTTCTGGGGGTGGGGTTGGATGTTTGTTTCTTAGACTGCACCCTGGTAGGCCGACAGCTGCCCACTAAAAGGGTGAACTGGCTGCCTCTTTTCTCAGTGCCCCAAGGTCCAACGTGGCATGTCGAGGATCTCAGGAAACACTGACATGGTTCTCGCCCTGAGGCAGCCGTGGCTTGCCAGGCCATAGCCACTTACCAGAGCAGCATGGTGGCAGCTGCCTATTTTCCCAGTGCCCCAAGGGCCAACATGGCATGTTGCGGATCTCAGGAAGCAATGGTTCTTGCCCTGGGGTGGCTGCAGCCTGCTGGGCCACAGCCGCTTACCAGAGTGGCATGCTGGTGGCTCTTTCTTTTTCAATTCTCACCAGCAGTGTTTGGGAATTCTGGCTGCTTGGTGGCCTCACTAGTTGTTGATATAGTTGATTTTCTTTTTGCCAGTCTAATAGATATGCAGTGGCATTTCATTGTAGTTTTATTTTACATTCTCCCAATGATTAATGGTGTTGAATATCTTATACTATGCTATTCACCCCTTTGGGTGAAGTGTCTATTTTTTTTTAAAGGCTGATTTCTTGTTGAAGTTTGCATTTATTTTGTGTGCAACTTGCTTTGTTAATGATTTGCAAATATTTTCTTCTAGTGTGCTATTCATCTTTTCATATTCTCAGTGTCTTTTGCATAATAAACAAGTATTAGTGAACTTTATCAGCTTTTTTCTTTTATTCTTTAATGTTGTGTCTAAGAGCTCTGTCTAATCTAGGTTTACAAAGATTTTGTCTGATTCAGTGTAGAAATTTTATAGTTTTACACTTGACATTTAGACTGTGGTGCAGTTTTTCTTCATTTTTATATACAGTGTGATGTCAGATTTAGTTTTGCATAAAAATGTCCTGTTGTTCCAAGTGTGTTGAAAAGATTGCCATTTGGACTTTCAATTACATGTTGCTCCTTTGTTACTAATCAATTTACCATAGTGATAAGGGTCTATTTGTGTATTCTCTACTGATTGCTTCAGGCTCTGTATCTGTCTTGCTAATGCAACATTGTTTTGACTACTGTCGATTTGTAGTAAGTTTTCAAGTTGAATATTTTGAATCGTCCAACTTCATTCCTCTTTGTTTAACTAAGTCTATTCATGTGCCTTTCCACATACATTTTAGTCAGCTTGTCTTTACAGTAGTTCTAGTTAGGATTATGATTGGAATTGTGTAGTCTGTAAAACAATCTGAGAAGAACAACATCTTAACTGTCAATTGATGTTATTTGATCCATGTACATAGTATGTGTATTCATTTATTTAGGTTGCATTTGATTTTGTTATCAGCATTTTATGGAGTACTGTCTTTGGGGGGGCACCAGTACCTCACTGTGTATCACATGCTATCCTTTTTTTTTTTTTTTTTAATCGGTATCAGGGATTGAACTTATGACCACGCACTTGCAAGTCAGGCTCTTAGGCCGCTGAGCTAAATTGCCAGCTCACATGCTATCCTCCTCCTCCTCCTCCTCCTCCTCCTCCTCCTCCTCTTCCTCCTCTTGCTCTTCCTCCTCCACCACCACCACAACCACCCCCACCACCACCACCTTTTTTTATCATTGGGAGACAGTAAACTTCTGTTTATTAGAGGAACTGAAGTACTACATAAGTTTTAGCTGCTCGTTGTGATATAGGGGAATGAAACTCCCAACCAACTATGTCCGCGAGTTTGTGTTCTCTAAAATCTAAGAATGAATTTCAGGAACAATGGACATAAGAGCAGAATATATTTATTGAGACAAAGAAAGCTTCTGTCTGAAGAGAGACTGAAGGGGTCCCGAGCGGGCTGCCAAGGACTCTGTCTTTTCCAGGGACTTTTAAAGAGTAAAACCATGGGTTCAAGGTGGGAGAAGACTTGGGAGCTCACAAGGCAGATGGGCATAAGGTGGGACATAATTATAGTTAGCCAATAACATCAATAGTTGAGGTAAAATTGATTACATTAGGGACAAATGGGGAAGCTAGTCATGTAGAAAGTGGGCATTCTTACAGAGCAATGACTCTTTCCTAAGGGGATGGGAACTGTTTAGGATATCAGTCCTCAGGCTATGGGTGTATTTGTTTAGCCTTTTGTCTTGAGGCCTGATCCACAGCAAGAGGCGTCAGTCTCCCTGCAGCTGCCAGGTGTCTGCACTGGCACCATCCAGGACCCAGCCCTGTCTCACTGCCTATGGTATGTCTGACTAACTCAGCTGCCTGCAACAGTTAGTAGGCTAATGGAGTTAATTAAGAGCTTTAGTTTAAAGCTCACCTGCTGGATTTCTAGATACCTCTTGGAAAAGGAGTAGAACTTGTGGTTATCTAACAAATAACTTTAAAAAACCACTTTGCTTAATTGTGAGCATTAGTTTCTGATGACACTTTAGTTGCTGTATTAAAATTTTGTATTAAATACTGAATTTAGTTCACCACTTTTCCATTGGAAATGTTCAGGATAGTACTTCATTGATTTGAATGCAGTTGTTTAATTACTCATTGTAACTTCTGTTCCGGGTGTTTTTCACCATTTGTATTGTTTTTGTTTCTATTTTAAATCTTGTTTTCAAGGACAGTGTCTGTTGTAGCTGAATCAGTATTTCACTAATTTTTAAAATTTCATGTTTGTGACTTAACACTATTATAGTGTATGAATATGTTATGTGTCTATTCAGTTGATTGGTTTATACCTCTTGACTGCTATGACTAATGCTGAATGTACATTCTATCCAATCATTGTTTAAAATACAAAGGTGGGTCTTTTTGTTTGAATCAGAGGCTACACAGAAGCTGTTTTACGTTTCTTTTAAGCTTTCTTTACCCCTCCACTTTCTTCTTTGTAATTTATCTGTTGAAAACATTGGGCCATTTGCCTTGAATGATACCTCAAAGCTGGGATATTGCTGACTGCATCACCATGGTGTGTCATGTATCCTCTGTTTTTGTTTGTTTTTGTTCGTTGATAGTGGCATCTAGAGGCATGATCTATTTTGTTTTGTTTTACTTTGTTTGAGGGACTACCATACATAAAGGTGTCAGTTGAGTCTTTCAATAGGCATGTTATGTCTGAATGAATCTTTTTGGGGGAAATGGGTGTAAGAAGGACAAACTCACAACCTGGCACTTGCCAGGCAAGCCCTTGTGCCAGTGAGCTATATCCCCAGGGCCCTGAGTGAATGTTTTTTGGATGCTGTTCATTACAAGGGTTCAGCCAAATATGGCCTATAAGCTAAATGTGGGCGTGTTTATATACAACCTGTGAGGTCACGTTAATTTTTATATTTTTAAAAAGTTAAAAACATAAATAAAGGAATATCTAATGGAAGGTGAATGTAGCTTACAAAGCCTTTACAGAAACAGTCTGGTGACTACTAGGCCATTGACTTTTTATTGCCACAGCTGTTCATTAGGGTTGCAAAACAGTAATATTCCGTCATTCTTTGATTTATTTGGTAGAGTGTTTCTGCATGCAGCAACTTGCCAGAGGGAATAGTTTGATAAATAAAAATGTTTAATTATTTGCCTGTTACTTGCTTTTTCAAATGACCACTTGATTTTGTAGAATTCACCAAATGTGAGCAATTAGGCTTTTTTTTTAATTTTTTCAAGGTCACTATAAAGCAACAGAGTTCAAGACATTTGATTATTCTGATGTAGTCTTAACATTATTGAAATGCCAATGTTTTGTAATTGGCCATAAGAGACTGGAGACTTTGCATTGGCCCTACACAAGTTTTTTGTTTTCTGGTATGAAAAGATATTCCAAGTTTGTCTCATTTTCCTAATTCAGCCCTGTAATTAGTCATTTTTTAAAAAGGTTTTTTTTTTAATGGAAAGTGGTATTTAGAGACTGAAACTTAGGTAAGGAAAATGTTCATCCCTGTTGGTTTAAACATAATACTAGCCTGTTTCACTGAAGAGAGCTAGGAAATACTTATTTAAAATCCAAAATATAATTTTATATTGGTAATTAAAATTGAAGGCTATAGAGTTACTTATCTCATTGGTTTTACATCTATGTCGCTTTTCTTT
This sequence comes from Hydrochoerus hydrochaeris, assembly GCA_004027455.1. NCBI lineage: Eukaryota > Metazoa > Chordata > Mammalia > Rodentia > Hydrochaeridae > Hydrochoerus > Hydrochoerus hydrochaeris. Next base: position 8,865 of record PVLA01020171.1, read on the forward strand.
CACATTGTGAGTTCTGTTTTCTGGGACTAGTTATACAATTATTCATTAGCTTTATCCCGTAATACATACACTTCAAGACTCAAGATAGTAGTATTAGTAATACCTGCAATAAAATAATTATTAAGGCAGCTTTAGACTTTGTGGGGTTCTTTTGGTCCCTGGGGTATATCCTACTGTGTATGCTTTGGTTATTGTGTTCTTAAATTCTCTTGTCAAGTTCCTCCCTCTGAGTTCATAATGACAGTTAAGGAATCAGGTTTGTCTCATTTCTGCTTTCAATTTTTGTAGGTTTTTAAAATTTATTATTTTTAATTATTTAAAATATTCATATGGCTCAAAACTCAAGTCTATGAACAAGGCTTATTCAAAGACATCCACCTTCAATCCCTGTTTCCTTTACTCTTATTTCCCCTATGTGCATTGAAAATTATTTGTACATATATGTGCATGCATTCATAGCCTATGTTTTCTAGGTAAATAAACCTGCTTTTTTCCAACTTGCTTTTTGCACTTCAGTTACTCTACAGATCATTCCATGATAGAATATAGTTATTGTGTAGTCCTGTTTACTACAGCATACTACCTAATTGTGTTACTGTACCACAGTTTATTCAACATGTCTGCATCTGTGCACATCAAGGTTGTTTCTAGGCTGTTACTACAAGCAGTCCTGCACTCAGTAGCTTTGTGCGTGACAATATTTGTATTTTGGTCATGGTACCTTTGGGATAGACTCTTAGATATGGAACTCTTGGGTCAGAAGGTGAATGCATATATCTTTGTTCTTCATGTTGCAGATCTCCCTCTGCAGTGAGTGCACCATTTTATGGTCTCATCAGCTGGCTTCCCTATACTTTCCCTACATAGAGTGTGCTGTTAAACATTTGGATCTCTGCCAATACAATAGGTTAGAAATGACCTCTCAATGTACTTTTAATTTGCATTTATCTTATGAAGTTAGGTACCTTAAAGATGATTAAGATCCATTTGCATTTCATTTGGTAATGAAATCTACTACATTTCATTTAGTAATGAAATCTACTATTTCATTTAGTAACAAAATCTTGCTGCATCTGTGTGAAAACGGTAATGCAGCAGTATGAAAGTCTTATTTTACTCCCCAAAAACATAATCAGGATTGTGCTAATAAGGTCTTCAATTCATTTCCATTAGTAAATAAATGATAGAACAGAAAAGTTATCCTGGTCTACAGATCTCATGCAGCTATAGAAGGATGTTTCTAAAACATCTTGTTTATTTTGCTTTGAGAGCTGTGCATTTATGGCATTTTTTGCAGAAAATAATTTTGATATTACAAGTAAAAATACTCAGTTTTTGTATTCTTTATGCACATATTTGTTAGATTATTCTATGGAATTTCATAGAGAGTAATTCTGGTAATAAAGCTGCTGGCAGCAAAAGATTTCAATACCTTTATAGGTAATCTGTTTCTTTTCTCTGACAACTTTTAATATTCTGTTTTTATATTGAACTTCTGGTATCTTGATTATTATATGTCCGGGTTTAGCTCTGTTTTGGTTGCAGGTGGCTGGAGTTCGGTATGCCTCACATAACCGAATGTCATTTTCTTTTCCCATGCTTGGGAAGTTTTCCTTAATTATTTCTGTGAATAGCCTTTGTAACTCACCTGTATGTATTCCTGCTTCTTCGTTCACATTTCTTATTCTTAAATTGTAGATTCTCTTGTCATCTTCTAGCCTTTGTATTGTTACTGCCTGTTTCCTTGTTATTTTTAAGAGATCTTTCCTTTCATGATCACACATTGCAAACTTGTGTTCAAGTTTTGATAGTCTATCCTTAGTTTCTTTTAAGGCATTTTGCCAGCTTTCAATGGAGTTTTTAATTTCCTGGTAGTCTCTTTGAATC
>PVLA01020172.1:0-10732 GCA_004027455.1 Hydrochoerus hydrochaeris
ATAACCTCCAGCCCAGATTGATGTACCCTGCAAAACTGTCACTAGAAATTAATGGAGAAACAAGATGCTTCCATGACAAAGAGGAACTGAGGGAGTTTGTGACCACCAATCCAACCCTACAGAGAATACTGAAGGACATTCTAGAGAGAGAGAAAAAAAATACCAGGATTTTAGGAACAGTGGCAGAAAGGCCTCAATGAGTGGGGCAGGCAGTAGAATGAAGGGGAAAAGTAGACAAACAGGCAGAAAAATAGCATAGCAGAAATGAGGCAGAGAAGGATAACTAGAAACTCTAACAGATGGCCTTGATACACTATATTGTTAATAGTGCCCCAGGATTTAAAACCCACAATATGCACACTACTCTGCTTAGATGTATTATATTCTGTTCCAGTCATTCTACCTGTGCCGGATTTGAGGGCACAGATAGCAATCCCAAAAATAACAGGATGTAGTATGGTAATCATCCTTAATTTCCTATTAAGTCAATTTAAAGCTCTGTAAAACGTACACTGTTTTACCATGACTGATTGTAATCAAATCTGGTTTGTTGGATCACTGTTTTGTATTGATTTTATTCAAAGCTGTTATGATTGATAGTATCAAGTCTGAGAGTATAGGCAACTGCACTGAAGATGACAAGATTAACTAAAATATCCACTATGTTTTGATTATTGCCTGCCTTTGAAGTTTTATACTGTCTACAATGTTTTATTTTTACTAATATTGTTATGTACTGCTATACTCAATTATACTGCTATATTCATTTATGCCTGATGATATAGACAATTCTATTCAAGATAATAAGCAACAACACAGTAATCATTGTAGATCACCTTGTACTGTGATTTTATACGACTTTGTGGTTTCATGTTTTTATAGGAATTTGTTTTGTTTTGTCTTACTAAGTTTTGTTTTTCCCTCTAATACAAAAAGAATAGAAATACATGTAGAGACTCATGTATGCATAGCTGTTTACACTCTCATTGTTTGACTATCTACTTTGTATGCTTTAATTTTGTAACTTGAACAACTATTTCTAAGAGGATAATATGTAATTTATCAACTAGTAATTTCTTATTGTTTATCTTTTTTTCTGAAATTCTGTATTATCTCTACACTTTACATGCTTTTTTTCTCTTTAAATAAAAATTAAAAAAAAAAAAAGAAAACACAAAGATCAGAAGACCAGTAATTTTAAAAGCATAGGTTTTGAAATTCTGTTTCTACTCTTACTGGTGATTTGACTATGGCAAGATGTCTATTAATCTCTACCTCAAGGTCTTTCTTATAAAATGGAGGTAATTATAATAGTTATCCTAATAGGTTGCTGTGATGATTAAATTAATTAAAACACATAACGTTCTTGAGACATAGGTAAATAAGTTCAAAATAATGTTTATATATATATATATCATCAAATCTGATAGTATTCTTGTTTTAGATATTTTAAACACTAACAAAATTTTTAAAGTCAATAATTTTGTGTAGCCTAGAGTGGGAGCACACTCTAGGAATGAATCAGTGAACATGTATATTGTATATTACCCCTTAGCTCAGGCAATAATGTTAACCTGGTTCAAACTAAATATACCAAAATCTTGTTATTATGCTCTTGTTTAGACCTTGGATGGAGCAGGTTGAATAGTCATGCTAATTAATTCATAGCACAGGTGTCTAGGATTGAGTAATTATACTAATTAGTTCATGCACATCATCCTCATTGGTTCACTGCAAGGTTCCTCTTGTTTTATTTATTTGTATAATTCCTGTAATCACCCTTTCAAAATTCCATTCTCCCTCCCCAAAGCAACTGGATTCTTGGGTTTTGTCACCCTAATTTGGGAGAATACTTGTAAAATATTTGACAGTATCTTTGTAACGTGTCATGCTTAAACTCATGCTTATTTACATAAATTCCAAAATGTACATCTGAAGTTCTGTACAGTGGTATGGACAACAAATACTTAACTACAACCTCACAAACGTAAATGTCAATTTTGCCAGAAAACTCAGAATGTTCTTTTACTTCTCCATCTCTCTTAGCTCCCTAACCAAATCCTGCCAGTTCTACCTTAGAAATGTGTGTAAATTGTGTTTCTTTCTCTCAGACCCACAGCTACAAAATTATTTCAAAACTGTAAACTTGTTTTCTTACAAAATAAGCACCATGGCTTACTCTCACCAAATGTAATCCTCACACTGCCACCGCAGTAATTCTTCTAAGTAAAATTAATTTAATATAGATTAATTCCAGCCTGATCAATAACTTTCAGTAACCCCCATTGCCCACAGAACCAATTCTAAACTGTAGCTGTGACCTTAAAACTCCTCAACACTGGTCCCAGCCTAGGCCACTTACCCCTCTCCTCCCCACCATCACCACTGAAACACATGCAGTGCCCCAAGATGTAGGTCATTTCTGTGCAGCAGTGACTGTGCTCACACTATTCCCTCTACATAGAAGGTTTTTCTGACACCAGGTGAATATTTTCCTCAACATTTAAAAAGTAGCTCCTTCAATGAAATGCAAAAATATTTGGCCACTACCAACATGACCAGTATCATTACCCAGAAGACTGAGTTCTTTCCTCTGTGTCTCCTCACAATGGTATACAGACCACTGTTACCCAAAATTTCATATTATAGAGGTATGATGGTGTTATGACCTCAATTAGGTCACCCCAGAAAGTTTTATGGATTGAAGTCCTAATTGTCTTTATCTCAGAATGCAGTCATGTTTGAAGACAAGGTCTTTAAAGAGGTAACTAAATTAAAGTGAGATCATGAGCATGGTCCCCATTGTAGTATCTACTTACAGTCTCCTTCTGACTGCCTTCAGATTGTCTCTCTCCCTAACTTCCTCATGGGTTTTGTTTTTCTGGAGAATCCATATGGATTCAAACTACAGCTGTCTCACCCATTCAATATCAAGTTCCCAAGATGAGAACTACATCTGATGAAATAAGGTAGTATAAAATGACTATGTGTGAGTGTGTGTGTGTGTGCATGTTAAACTTTATCTCAGCTATTATTCTAAAGTATGATGTAACAATATTATAAGTTATAATTATGTATAATTTCATTTACTCATTATAACAGTTATGAAACATCTCAATATATTTGTTAAGTAACTTGTACAATGCTATACATCTAGTAAATGGCAGTAGTAGATTTTGAAACAAAGCAGTGTAGCTTGAGATCCTCTTCTTACAACTATGCCAAATATAAAACATTATGAAAATAATCTATACTATCTTAAGTTTAAAAATGAAACATGTTATGTGACTCAATGCTTGGCACAATGTAGATATTCAACACCTACTTATGAATAAATGAGTGAATGAGTAACATTAACAAACATCTAATTATATATTGGTATTACATGAATCTTTTAAATATATAAATATTTACTTATACTTGGCAAGTATGCCATTTAGGAAATGTTGCTCTGTATCAGAAGCTAACATATGGAATTCACAGCATGATTTATTCATTTGCTCAATATTATATTGTGGTAGGAAAATAGTGAATGTGAAAAGTGATTTATGTGTATCAAATGGTAGTATATCTTTTACCTAGTCTCATTAAGAATAGGATGTTCCATTAAATTATTTCTCATACACCTAGTCAATGAAGTAAATCAGGATCTTATAAAAGACTCTACATTAATCAAGGAGAACTAAATTATACAAGATTTATCACATGGACAAATTTACAAATTGCAATGGATGAATATGTATGTATTTTGTGTCCAGTGATTTGTTAAAAGTTTAAAAATGAAGTTTTATCTTGACAAAGCTATTTTTAGCTTTCAAGTCCAAATACACTAAAGATGTAAAGTACCAAAAATTAGAAAACTAACATCAAAACAATTTAGTACACTATTTAAATTTTTTCCCAAAGATTACTCACCAACACAAGAAACAATGCATCATTGATCTCTGTCACATACAGTAAAGGTGTCACACAGATAAACTATCTAGGACTAAATTAGAAGGAAAGCAAACAACAGTAATTCGACTTACTTGCTTTTCTACTTCAACTTTCCATTTCCCTCATTGTCTGCACACTGATTATGGCCTGGTGACACATGGAACAAATTGTCTTTTACTGTTCCTTTGATTTGTACAATAACATGTTAATTGCAACCCTGAGCTTTTCTTCAGCCCTATTGATTACATAATCACCTTTGCCAGTTGATGCTTCCCAGAATGTCAAAAAACATTCAGTAAGATTAAGATGCAAAATGAAATCTTTTCCTATCTATCCTCCCCCCTGTAAATATAGTCCCAAAGCATCTGTAAATTCAGATTATTGACAGACTACAAAGCCTAGTTTTAAAACTATACTAAAAAAATCAGAAAAACAACCACTTCTGTCTGTCAAGCACTCCCTCCAAAACCTGTAATATTTTAGACTAGGTTTTCCTTTCCTAATCCACTTATGCCTATGGGCTAGATTTGCCAGGAGGGATTAAGAGTGACCATTATAATATAGAAAGCATCAGCTGCATGTTCAACTCTGTGATAGTGATGCAGTTATATGAAACAGAGGAAGTGCAGCTTAGCAATGCCATCTTTCACCTTGAAATGGACATCTTGTTATTAATTTTCATCAAGGTAAGTAAATAACATGTTTGCCACTTATCTTACATGAATAACAATATAATAGTACATAGTACCATCCATATTGAATTTTAGTAGCTAAGAAAAATTTCTACACAGTTGACAATATTAGTGTATTACTACACAGAATATTAATAATGAGTTCACTAAGTATGTACAGTAATCTCTCTTAAGAACCTTTACATAGCAATGTTTTCTACCTAGACTCTCTTAACAGCCAGAAATAAGGCAAATACTAAAGGATTTTTGAAAAGACGAATGTCACAGCTTTTATGTGTTTATTTGGTATACTTATCAAGTACAAATACCTCTTAGTCTTGTTTAAAACATGTTTTCTCACATTAGAATCAACAAAAAAAAGCCACATGCAGGTATTCTGAAGAGGCATAAGAAATATAATAACAAAGGCATAAGAAATCATATAATAATGAAAATTGCTATAATTATAATCCCTCAATGATACATAAAAAACTAAAATTGTTGCTACCCTATGTCAATATCTATAACTATATCGGATATAGAATATGGAATGCATTACAGATCATTAAAGGATGAAATGTTTTCTTTAAAGCCTCAAAATCATTCAAAGAATTATTTACTCATTTCCTCCATGTGCCCCTTAGGAGCAACCTCTTAGTTGGGCTAAAGTGTTGTTGGAATAACCTGATGTTGAAAATTTTGTCTTCAATGTATCAATATTTATGCATTTTCCATTGATACTCACTATTTCAGTTACTGACACTATATAAAAAACCAACACAAAACAAAGTAGGTTCAAACATCATACTATTATCTTTCCTGGATTTGTCAAATATCTAGGCTCACATGGACAGTTGTGATGTTCAGATATGGTCACCTGAGGTTACTCATAACATTTTTTGGCTGGGAGCTTAGGGCTGGTGAGCAGGTCTGGTGTTGAAACTGGGTTGGACAGAATAGCTGAGGGATGGATGAGTCTCTTTGATCCAGGTAATTTTGCATAATTACTAGTTGACCTGACTTTCATGACATCATGGCTAGACTCCATGATGGTGAAAGCATAAACTTTAAGATATAATATGGCCAGTTCCAGAGGTCATGCAAAGTCATTTCTTCCATGTATTATTGGCCAAAGTAAGTTGTAAGTCCAGTCTAGAGTCAAAGAGAGGGTAAACAATTCCAATTTTTATGAAAATAATAGAATATATGTATAGGGAGGGGTTTATGGTTATCTCTGCATATGGTAATATGCAGACACCATGAATCCAAAAGTGAAAGAGAAAACCCTAAGTAAAACAGAAACTCTGAGATACAAGTAGACAAAGCAAGGATAGAAGATACAGTCATCAAAGAAACATTTGTATCCAAAGATGTTTACCCAGGAAATAGCAGTAGAACTGGAGACAAAGTATAAGGGCAGGTCAGTATCTACAGAGCCAAAATGATCAGAAAAAAAAAAAAACCTTAACATTAGAGGAAGATAATTTGGAAAGTATCTGCATTCGATCAGATAGCGGGTTAGCTAACATTGGAAGAGATTTACACTGTGTATTACCACTAGAGGCTAACTGTACGCTGCAATGCACTGCCTTTGTTTTGTGTACTAAAGACCATGTACTTGTTATATGTTTCAGAAAGAACATTGATTTTGCGGAATAACTGCAGAATGGGAAAAGCTAATTACTTAGAAGTTCTACTCCAAAAAGACAAGCTAAGGCTCTCACAAGTGAAAAATAGCACAACAAGAACATTTAGTATGAAGTAAGTGTTTTAAGCATACTTGACAAAGTTATATATTTAAGACATATAACATGATGTTTCAACATACATATACGTGTGAAATGATTACTAAATTCAAACTAACCAACATATTCCATATCGAATACCTCTAATATTTACAGGGAGTTTTCATTTCTTCTGCTTAGAAACATGTTATACTCAAAAAATACTCAAAATGTAAGCAAACGTGCTCAGCATCTTACTCCCAGAGACATATTAAAATAGTTTAAGTGACCTGAATTTGACATGATTTCTTGATATCTATATACAAAAATGTACTTATGAAAATTTTAAAGATTGGAGATTCTCTCTCTCTCTCTCTCTCTCTCTCTATATATATATATATATATACTGTTTTGTAACCTATTGTTTTACTTAATAGAGTGTGGTGGAAACCTTTCATGTCAATAAATTAATAACACCATGATCTCTTAATAATATAATTTATAACTATTTTAATCTTCCCATTATCCTCTTATACCCTTCCCTCTCCCATTTTCTTTGTTTTCTTCCATTTGTCTAATACTTAGTAATCACTCTCCTTTTATTCTATATTATTAGATTCTACATATTAGAGCAAATACACAATACTTGTGTTTCTGATTTTGGCTTGTTTTGTTTTTAGCATGTTGATTTCCAGGTACATTCATTTTCCTGCAAATGACATTATTTCATTCTTCTTTAGGGCTAAATAGTACTCCATTGAATGAAGAATGATTTCATAAAGAAGAATAATTTCATTCTTCTTTAGGGCTAAATAATACTCCACTGTATATATTCACAAAATTTTCTTTGTACATTTATCTGTTGATGCTACCTCAGCTAGTTGTAAATCTTGGCTATTGCAAATTGTTCCACAATAATAAATGTGAGCATATAGGTATCCCTAAAGAGTGATGACTAATTTCTTTGAGTATACTCTAGCAAGTGATATATAGCATATTTTAAGGATTCCTTTTTCCTTTGCGTGTTTGTCAACTGTCTCCTTACTTTTCTCATTACTGGAACAAAATATCTGTCACATCTAAAGTTAAAGAGAGAAAGGTTTATTTAGCTCACAGTTTTCAGATGTTTCAGTCCATAGTCAGCTGACTCCAAGGCAGAGTGACATATGGCAGAGGGGCAACAGTGCAAGTTGGCAGAAAACAGCAAAAGCAACAAGAGAGATGAGGCGTAAGCCTCCCTCCACTTATACTGTATGCAAGCTACCTGCCCTAGGGTGGTTGTACTACTCACACCCTTTATCCCAGCACTAGACAATGAACCTATCAAAAACTCTAGATTCACCTACCTTTGAAAAGCCTTCCCCCTCATCTGCATGAGGCTTTGTGGAGATATTCAGACAAAAATTATAACACTAACTCTTACAGTCCTTTGTGTTCCTGATGATAGCCATTTTGACTGGTGAAGCAGGATCTCAGTGTAGTTTTGGCATTCATTACACTAATGACCAAACCCACAGAACAGTTTTTCATATTCTTAGTGACCATTTGTACATTTGCTTTTGAGAAATGTCTATTCAAATCATTTCCCCATTTACTGAATGAGATACTTGAATTTTTGGTGCTAATTTCTTATATATTCATCCTCCATTGAAAGAGTAAGTTGCAAAGATTTTCTCTCATTTGTAGCCTATTGCTTAACTCTGTTGGTGTTTTTTTCCTTGCTGTACAGAAACTTTTAACTAGAGTTTATTTCATGTATTCATGTTGGTTTTTTTTTTTGAATTATTGTAGTCCTATTTATGCAACCTTTGTGCCTATGGCTTCAAATGATTGTCTTGGGTTTTCTTACATCAACTTCAAAGTTTTGGTTTTTATGCTTAAGTTTTTGACCCATTATGAATTAATTTTGTACACACAAAGATAAGAATCTAGTTTCAGTTATTTTTCTAGCTCCCTGTGTTATAGAGGTTTTTATCCAACATGTTTTTGGTCCCTTTAACAAGAATCAGATGGCTGTACTGCATAAGTCTTTTTCTTGGTTTGGTGTTTTATTCCATTAGTCTACATGTCTATTTTTATGCCAATATCATGCTATTTTTATTATTCTGGCAATGTTGTATAATTTGAAGTCAGAATACTTTGACACTTCTAGCATATTTTTTTCTTAATATTTCTCTGGCTATTCTTGGTCTTTTTTGTTCTGATATGAGTTTTAGGATTGCTTTTTCTAGATTCTTGAAACAATTTTATAGAAAAAGGACACCAAAATAAGGCTGTAGCAGTGCAAGCAATGAGTCTGTTTAATGTCACATTTCCACAAAATCCTTAAAAGAAAGCCAAATCAAGTATCACTGAAAAGGTCCTTCTTAAAGCTATATAAAAAGCAAAAGATTACACTGAACCAATATATAACATTAATTTGGTTAGTGATAATGAATTTTGTCCTGCATAATAACCCTCCTGTGTCTTGTCTCCATCATACAAGCCATAAAGGTTTTCAAAGGTAAGTGCTGGTTAATTTATTTTTCTTTATATTTTGCATTTTCATTATTGTTTTGCATTAAATTATAATATTATAATCATTTTATATGAATATTTTTGGTTATGGAAAAAGTTGTTTGAGTTTCCATTATTTCTTATGGGGAAATTCACTTTGACATACAATTGTTTTGGATTACAAGCATTTCTAGAAACTATGCTCATGAATGAAGGTTTTGGTATATTTTTTAAATAACAATTATGAATGGAATTGTTTCTTTGATTTCCTTTACAGTCATTTTATTAGTAGTATATAGGAAAGCTATTAATTTTTAATGCTAATTTTGTATCCTGTCAAATATATTTTATAAGAAAGATATTTAGAGGGAGATTGCAAGATGGCTGACTGAGTGGCAGCACAAGAGAGCCTCTCTTAGGAAAAAAAAAATAAAAACCACTCAGACGCTGGAATCTGGCAACATGGAGAAAGCCAGACAAAAGGAGAGGAATTCTCATGACCCAGGAAGAAACTGAGGAAAAAGAAAAAGAAAAAAAAGAAAAAAGAAAGAAGAAAAGGAAGCATGGACAGAGGGCTGGAGCTGGGCAAGCCCCGATTGCTGTACTGGCACATCTTAAAGTCAGGTGACTCACGATCGAGCTGAGATCGCGGGCCTGCTGAGAGCAGGGGTTAGTAAGCTCCAGACCCTCGGCTGGAGGAGATACTGTGGCAGGGAAGGGAAACAGCCAGTCGAGCTGCACGAACTTTGGTGAGTGATGGGAACTGGAATCCCCAAACTGGGAGAACAGGCTGGGCAACATTTTGGAATTGGGCAGGGCTGGCTTGAATCCAAACCTGAGGCGGCGTCTGCTGATGACTCCTAGTCCAAAGCAGATTGGTGGGATCTGCTCGGGCAGGGCCATGCCCCTGGTTGAAACCCAATAGCCAGGGACGAAGCTTTTCTGGGCCAGTGGCATCCCCAGGGAACACATAAACTTGTTGAAGCATAAACTGGTTGACTGGCATAGGGGGAGGAGCCAGCTCTCAGCGTGCAACTTGCAGATTCGCAGTGGACTGGGGGGCAGTACTTCCCTAGCAAGCACATTGCAGAAAAACTGTAAGCAATAGGAAAAGCCCAGAGACCTCCACCACCCACCTGTCTGAAGAGGGCTGGAAACATGACAAGACAGAGAAAGAGCAAAAGGTCCCCAACTGTGGAACCAGGGGAAGTGAGTCCAGCAGAGGTAAATGCAGATGAAGTTGAGAGCAGCAACCCTGTAATGTCAGAGACAGCCTCATCAGAAATAAAGAAATACATCCATGACCTCATCATCAAATTTAAATCTGAAATTCTAACTCAGGTGAAGCAAGATATAAGAAGATTAATAAAAATCCTGGGTAATCCTCAAGTAGGCACAAATGAAAGAATAGAGGAACCCAGAGAAAGGAGAGAAGCCTTTGATGAAGAATATAAACAAAATCTAGAATATATGATACAGATCCAAAGAGAATATCAGGAAATTAAAAACTCCATTAGAACCTGGAAAAACCTTTTAACACAAACTAAAGACAAACTTTCAAAACTTGAAGATAGATTTGCAAAGTATGATCGTGAAAGGAAGGATCTCTTAAAAATAACAAGGAACCAGGAAGCAATGATACAAAGGCTAGAAGATGACAAGATTTATAACCTAAGAATAAAATATGTAAATGAAGATACAGCAACAAATACAAATGAAATAAAAAGTCTATTCACAGAAATAATTAAGGAAAACTTCCCAAACATAGGTAATGGAAGTGAAGTTCAGATAAATGAGGGATACAGAACTCTAGCCAGATACAACCAAAACAGATCTACACCCAGACATATAATAATCAGGACCCCAGAAATCCATCACAAGAACAGAATATTAAAAACAGTCAGA
>PVLA01020173.1:0-10753 GCA_004027455.1 Hydrochoerus hydrochaeris
GGTTTGGTTTGGTTTGGTTTGGGTTTGGGTTTGGTTTGGTTTGGTTTGGTTTGGGTTTGGGTTGGGTTTGGTTTGGTTTGGTTTGGGTTTTGGTACTGAGGAGCAAACTCACAATCTCGTGCTTACCAGGCAAGTGCTTGAGCTGCTGAGCTGAATCTCTGGCCCTTTTTTCCCCCCATATTCTTTAATAACTTGTAATCACTAAAGGTAAAGTTTTATATTACTCTATTTAAAGGTACTCATCATTATTTATCTTTATTAAGCTTTGATTTCTGTTTTCCTTCATAGCTTAGTAGAACAAGGAAAGAGACTCTCAACTGTAATATAAAACCAAAATGTGTTTTTGGAGTAAAGCAATTCAAGTTGTCCAAAGAGCTAGGACAAACTTGCTTCTGGACAACTGCTTTGAAAATGATTTTCTTTTATTATCCCATATGGATTCACTCATAGAAGTAGTCTTTGATTTACTTTATGAACAAGATTAGCAGCCTTCAGTGATTTTAATTGCAATTTCAATCATTTCATTTTAAAAAATCACATTGTTTCAATTTTCATATTTTTCTTATTAATTGTATAATTAAATATATTTAAGTTACAGCTTTACTTTGTAAACATATGACTTTAAAATACATTTGATAATCAAGTAAGTAGAATCGGGTATGTAGAGAGCTTCCAATTTTTGGTCAATGAACAAGATGAAAAAAAATTGCAATGCTGAAAGCTTCCCCAACAGTTCTATGAAATTCCAAATTCAGTTTAAAAATGGTTGCAAGAGGCCAAATTAGTCCCGAGTTTCTCTCCTTCTGTATACATAAATGAAATACATATATGCACATATAGGTACACAGTATGTGCTGTATACATTCATTTCCTATTTAAGGATAATAACATAAGGAAACACTTATGATATGATTACATGCTTATGCAATGTAGAAAATATATGCATAGGAAGAAATCTTAAAGGAAAACACAAAATTGTTAGATGTGTTTGTGTAAGTGTTGCAACTGTCTTTTCAAAAAAATTTTGGATTATCAAATTTTTATTAATACATGTGCATAACTTTTAAAAAGCCACTTGAAGATCTGTACATTTCTCCATCCTCAACTTGCCCAGTAATACTCAATGGTAGTTATTTTTATGGATCTTAATACTTCTTTATGTTTTAATAATTTGCAGCAATTGTCTTGCAAACTTTAAAAATGTTGAAAGGTTATACCACCGAATTACACTTTAAAGGAAAGAGTATGAAATTTTTTGACAACTGTTATTTGCATTGCAAAAAGTTGCTCCCCAATTGCAACAAGTTACTAAATACTGTTTTATAAATGTGTTAAAATTTTAAAATGTAATTCTTATTGCCTTAGTCATACAAAAATAAAAAGGGAAAGATGGGGAGAGAAGACGTGTCACAGATTTTGACATTACTGTGAAGAAAGGAAGAAAAATAAAATGCAAGTAGAGTTCTTATTTCTATTACAAAACCTTACTTAATTTTTAAAGTTCCACTGATTTTTCTTTGGGGCCATATCTGAAGTTTATTTATAATACAGGCAAATATACACCTGAACAATTGTGATTATGAGAACTGTGTTAACAACTACTGCTGATCTATCAAAACTGAGCGTAGAATGGTTATTAATTAGTGGGAGACATTACCAGGTGGGAAAAGTTGAGAGAGTATTCAATAAGCTGTCAAAACAGGAGCTGAGTTCTATAGAACGGGTGTTCACATATCTGACAAAAATTGATCCTGAAACTTTGCTTTTTTCCATTTTTGCTTAGAAACAACACTACTCAGACTCTCACCTACTCATCTTTCAATATCTTAGAATAATGGTGTTTATAGCATGAAAACCATGTTTGTTTTAGTACCTTTGAGATCAACTAAGCCACTGTGAATTGTGGTGAAAAGGAATATACAGCTGTGCATTTAGATTCATAATTGAATGTATTGTATTTTGTCTCATAGGAGTAAAGGCCTCAGGAAGGGAGAGTATGGTTTGGGAAATAAATGGTGCCAATTATTCCAGTTAAATAAAGGCCAAAAAATCTTCAGAAAATAAACTGATTTTCAAGTTAGAATTTTAGGTAACTAAAATTATAATCAAACATGTACATTTAAAATTCCTATTGAAAAAAAGATGACACAGTGACATATGAATGATAAATAAGACATGTAAGGTAAATTAGTCCTAAATATTTTTTGAGTGAACGTGGTGAAGGGGTACTTTGAAGAAAAGACAAAAATTTCACTTGCACATATGCCTCAATTTTCCAAACTCCAAATCTCACAATGTGACTACAACCTAAAGAGAAGCCCAAGTCTAAGGTTTAAACATATGATACAGTGCAGTTATACTTTCCAGCAAGGTACCAGCGGGCCTATGGCCTATGATGTATGGGCGCTTAAAGGTGCATTCAACAAAAAACTCTTCCTCAGTCTCTTGATTTCATCTATGATGCTTCCACATTTTTTCTTTATGTTAGGAGCACCTATTGTCCTTTGTGAAATGCTTGTCAGAATCTTGGAATCACAAGCTACAACAGAACATTAAGAGAAAATATAAATGAACAATGAACCCCAAAATGTGCTTGATTTTACTAATAGTTTAATGCATATTTGTCTTTCAATTTTTTAGTTGAGATAAAATACATGTAACATAGAATGTATTATGTTACTTTAGCCATTTTAAGTATACAATTCGATAGTGTAAAATACATTCATAATATAGTACAGTCATCACCATCAACCATCTCTGTAATTCTTTTCATCATGGGAAACCAAAACCCTTTAGCTGTTAAACAATAGTTCCTCATATCCTCCTTCTCTCAGCTCCTGAAACTTCCATTTACTTTCTGTCTTTATGATTTTGACTACTGTAAGCACCTCTTATAAGCAAAATCACAGTATTTACATTTTTGTGACTGGCATACCTTATTTAGCATAGTAATAATGTGACTCAGAATTTTCTTCCTTCTTAAGTTTGAATAATAGGCCATTGTGTGTGTACACCTCATTTTGCTTAACCATTTATCTGCTTTGGTACATTTGGATTGTTTCCACATTTTAGCAATTGTGAGCAATGTTTCAATGAACATGGGTATGCAGATAGCTCTGTGACACTCTGCGTTCAATTATCTGCCTATAAGTGGAATTGTTGGATTGTGTGTTAATTCTGCTTTTAATTTTTAGAGAAACTACCATACTGTCTTTCACAATGTCTATGCCATTGTTTATTATCAAATGTTCCAAAATCAAGATACAGATTTTACCAAAAGCCTCTGTCACAATAATATTTACAATGAAAAACTGAATGGAACTCCGTACCCATCAAGAGGCTAACGTATGTTTTATTCATATTACCCATGACTCTATCTCTAGAATGAAATTATGTTGATATGTTTAATACAGAACATTGTCAATGTGCATAATTTTAAAATCAGATTGCATAGCAGCTTATGTGAAATGATACCATTTGTGTAGAACTGTATATAGCATCCCTGTCTGCATAAATATGCCGAGTTATTGCAGAATAAGTAGAAGCTAGTGATTTGTTACTTTCTTTTTGGTATTTAACAAACTGTTCAATTTTTTTTTAAAGTCTCTAGATGGTATAAAAATAATATATTCTATTCATTAATATCTTAACATGTTTGAAACATACTTTAAACATAGTTTTTACTGGTTTATTATGAAATATCCTAAGTGGGGCCTTGTCAAAGTGCAACAGATAATTTTGGTATTTTCTGATGTCCTTTCATACATCGCTATATGAGGAGGCCCTTGGATAAAAGGAAGTCTGGGATAACAATGCTATCCATTTTCCCTGTGCTCATGGTTTGTTAGATGACATATCCTTGTGAAAAGATCATGACAAATACATTGAATGCTTGCAGTAATATAAAAATGAAAAGAGTAAAACAGATGTTGAAGAGAGAATGACAATTTGTCTAGAAGCTGGAGTTTCGGGAAAGTTTCAGAAGAGGAAGGGATGCCTAAGTCAATTGGAAAAGACAGAGTAGACAGTTGTCAGAAGATGGGAAGGCAATTAAGATTTCAGGAAGGGGAAGAGGAGGGGAGAACTGGGCATTGAAGGGCACCGGGTTCCCCCCCCCAATTTCTTTTCTTATTAGTAATTATATGCATAAAAATCAGAATGGAGATTTCCCCCAAAAAGTAAAGATAGTAATTTCACTGGACCCAGGCATTCCTCTACTATTCCTCCTGAAAGAGTTAAAAACATCACATTGCAGTGATCTTCACATACCCATATGTAGTTGTTGATACATTGTGTCAACTTGAGAAGTTGAAAGTTTTTCTAAGCAGCTCAGCAGGGGTCCTCACTTTGTAAACCCCTCAGCCTGCACAAGAGGAGGGCATGGAGATGGTGAGAGCACTATGCCTGCCCTAGGGTGGGTAGCCTGCATACAGTTTAAGTGTTGTAGTCAGGAGTTGTAAAGAGAACAATTACATACAGGACACAGAATTTATAATATTATTTTATGATGGTCATCCAGAGTTAAATACAAGAAAGTGCAGGAAATCTGGCCACAACACTAAAGACCTAGAAAATTCAGCTGAGGGCCTGGATCCCACAGCAATGTCCTTCATGAGTCCAGCTGAAGAACTACAGCCCATGATCATGCTTCCCATGAGTCCAACTGGAGGCCTAGAGCCCATGACAATGACTCATGCAAGTCTGTTTTATGAATCTGCAATGTGAAGTCCCACAGGTCAGCGGTAGAAGCTAGAAAGTGTATGCCAGCAGGGTGAAGGAGCTGTGTTAGCAGGCGGAGGGTTCTGTACTGGAGTCAAGAAGTGACACTCAAAATAAGGACCAGAGCTCCCCTGCTAAGTAACACAGCATCCTCAGTGATACTGAGGTCCTGAGCTCTTCCAGTGATGAGAACAGTTGAGTACGTGTCAGGAAGTCAGCGTAACAAGCTCCTCCAGGAGATTGAGCCACACACATCTTCCCCTTGGGAGCCAGGAAGCGATGCTCAAAATAAGGACCAGAGCCCTCCCAAAGTGAACTGCAGCCATTCTCAGTGACAAGGTCCCAAGCTCCTCTGATGTTAATAGTTGAATACATACTGGGGAGGCCAGCATGACAAGCTCCTCCAGGAGAATCAATGGCTCCAAACAGCAACGCTTAGGAGAACCCACAATGCCTCTTCCTTTCCACATCTTTTTATGCTGGCAACTTTCCTCAGGTGGGCCATCTACACTCAGCACCATCCTGATTCAATTCAGCTGACGTTAAGCTGACCACCAGTTTTTAACCTATAACAATAAAGGACGAAAAGAGGCTCACTTTCCCCTTTTGGCTCTTGTTGTTTTCGTTGTCTTCTGCGACCTTGAACTGTTGCCCCTCACCATGCCACTCTGCCTTGGAGCCAGCTGATTACAGACCGAAACCTCCACAAACTATGAGGTAAATATACTTTTCCTTCTTTAACTTTGGGCATTTGGTATTTAACTTTGGGCATTTTGTCTCAGCAATAAGAGAAAATTAACTAAGATACCACATTTACGGGGAGCACTAGATTTTGAAAACCATGGAGGCAGGAACTCATGCAAGCTCAGTGTTCTTGAAAAGAAGGTGAACAAGCTGGAAATACATACACAGTGTCTCAGGTTAAGATTTTGGTTTTGGTAAGTAGTTGGTCTAATTACTGGAAATGGTTATAATTTTAATTAATCATGCCACGTTTTATAATTTAGATATTAGGGAAATATCTATTCTTTGTTTTGTTTTTCACAAACAGCTCATGTCTAAATCCACCTGTAGTTAACAGCTTGACTCTACTCCTCATAGATTTTGATGGATAAATTTAAACTGGTAAAATAAACAGTAACTGAGATCCACAGCTTTGTTCTTGTAGATGCTCAGTTAGCTGTGCATGTCTAGTGGCTTTGTGTGCTGGCTAACTGTCCCTTAGCTGGAGCATTTACCAGTCAAGTTGGGCAGAGGAGATGGCAGCTGAGAGCTGTCAATTTCTACATCAGTGGTCGCTAAGACAAGCGTTGCTGTCTACACCATAATTCTTCGTTATAAAGTAACAGATCCATGTTCTTCCTCTCATGCAATGTTATTGCAATACATATCAAAGTAAGGAGCTGCTTAGGCTTTCCATTAAAATAGGAATTAGAAGGCCAGCCTACAGTGAAGATACTTGAAATTTACAAGTGGGAAGAAAATTAGGCTGATGTGCAAAATAACTTCAGGAGCTAATCAGTAGGAAAAAATGCTCTGTGGCACAATTTTTCTTTGCACAAAGACATGATTCAGCAGCTTTCTGCTCAAGCTCTGACAACATTTTTGAATTGGTGATGATTTCATTGGCCATGTTTATTGGGTTTTGCCCTTGCCAGGCATCGCTAATTGTGCCACCTGGAAGAGTGTACTCAAATCTAGACAAAGTTCCACTGCAGTTACTTGAAATCATTTCCATCTATGGTTTATTCAGAGGACTTAGCAAAGTGTTGCTATACATTAGGAGAATTTGGGGAAGAACAACCGAAAAAAACTGATTGTAAAACTCTTGGTGAGACAAAGTGCTATGCAAATACTACTTAACAATGCTAATACTTTAAAGTCTTTAGAAGTGGGTGGTTAATGTGCTATTTCAGAAATTTGAGAAAACACACAAACAAAGCAGAGATTAAAAATATTTAAGGTAAAGAATGTGTTTAATTTAATGTTCACTACGATGATTGTCATTTATGTATGTAACGGGAAAATTAGAAATTTACTGTTTAGTGTAAAATACAAAAATGAAATGTACATCAATGGAAGACCACAATAATTAGCAGGCTGTGTTTAACTTTAAATGACTCTAGAAACTGAAGCAGAAAATAAATTTCATTGTTTTATATATAGACACCCACCAAGGGAGAAATGTAGATTAGGACTGAAAGCTCTAAGCTTTGGTCCCAGCTTGGACTGACAGCAAAGAGGTCAAACTCTTGGCTTTCACGTGTTGGAGCATGAAAGTCAGTCTCCTGGGATTAGATGTGTGAATTTGGGCAGGTCATATGTCTCCCTGACCCCATCTGTGTTTTAATGGAAGTAGCAGTAATTTTTGCTTCATTGTTTTTTGGCAATGAAAAATTCCTTAAAGCCCTGACACATAGTAAATATTCTAGAGGTGTTAGGTAATATACTTTGATTCTTATTTAAAAGTTATATCCCTTAAACAAAACAGAAACTTCCTACTGTTTATAAGCTGCAGTTCTTTATCCATAGTGAGGGGAGATCAGACAAGTAAAAAGGAGTTCAGTGTGTAGAGTTATTTGTTAAGTACTTCAAGCTACAGGGCTTTCTAGAGACAGTCTCCAATGGCGCATGATGAAGCCTATCAGAAGTTCCTCAGTGAAGAACTCTGTGTTTTAAAAAATGTCACATTTTAAATTTGTTGAGACATAAAGAGCTATTTAAAAACACCTCTCTCTATGTATTAGAACAGTTTGAGATGTATTTGGACATTTTCCCTAGTTTCATTGTGGTCCATGAACAGATTTTTAAAAATATGTTAAAACTTCAAATCAATTATTTGGAAATAATTTCACACTTACAGAAAAAAGCAAGAATGAAAATCCTTCAAAGAACACTCATAAATCTTTTACCCAGAATCACCTATGTGAATATTCTCGCCCCATTTGTTTTATTATTTTATCTATCAATCAATCTATCCATCTATCCATCTATCTATCTATCTATCTATCTATCTATCTATCATCTAGGTACTTTCTTATTTATCTACCAATCTGTCTATAGTATTTTCTAAACAATTTGTGTGTGAGTAAATTAAATACATGACTCTTTATTCTTAAAGATCTCAGTGTGTATATTTTGTAGGGATAACTTCTCACATATCCACAGTACACAGTCAACCTCAGTGAATTTAATATTAATATAATACTTCAGCTTATGGTCCATTTTCCAGTTTTTAAAATTGGTCCTATGATGTTCTTTACAACCTGCTCCTCCACCAATAAAGGATCCAACTCAGGTAATGTATTTAATTGTCATGTTTCTTTCATCTTTTTTAATTTATAATATTTTTGTCGCTTTTCTTCTTTTTAGATGGCACCAATGCTTCTCATCTCTTAAAAAATAGAACCTTCCTCACTTGGAGTTTGAGTGGACTATTTCTTCTTGAAACTTCAGACGTGGCATGTTATTCTTGGTCATCGTGCTGCATAAGCAGGGGTGTGTTCTCTGAGAAGGAGCAGGGAGATGCTTGGTGTCCATTTATCCCTCTTTCATGATACAACTTATAACTGTGTGGTCAATCCTTTTGATTTCTTCACTGTATTATTCCTGTTTGTTTCTTCACTGTCATTAATAAGTAGTAAATATCCTGCTCCTTGTCAAAAATGTTACTCTGTATTCAGATCTTTAGAAAATTTTGTCTCATCTAGTTTTAACTATGATATTTGAAAACTACTGATCTTCCAGCTTCATCACTCCTTCCACTTTCATGAGTCCACCCATGGCGTTCCACTTTAAGCAGGCACCTCTTCAGCCAAACAGAAACGGTCCCTGAAAGTATAGCCTTGAGAAGAATCACTTTAATTGATGATATAGGCTTACCCATTCCTTTTTTTAAAAAATATTTTAAAACTGATTATTGTTCTTAACTGTTTTGGTTAACAAATGATCTGACATTTATCTGGTGGAAGCACATAGGTTTTTCTGTTCTTGTGGCAAACTGCCAATTTTTTTGACATTTTTTATTAGAACAAAATATTTGGTTCAATTTGTAACTTCTTTGGCCCAGCCCTGGTATTAGCTACTTATCTGAGGGGTTCTGAGACTAATACTATCTGGGCTTTATTTTGCAGGGAGCGGAGGAGTGAAGCCTCGTTTAACCATCTATGGTAATGAGCTTGTGTGTGTGTGTGTGTGTTTATTAAGTCAAAGATAAAATCCAAAAATGGCATGACAAGTATTTGGTGGTCATCAGATCTGATTCTTTATTGATGCCAATATCTACTACAAATAGTGCATTTCTAATACAGTGCATTCGATATCAAATCTTGAAGATAATTTTCATTCCTGTGTTAATTATTGTCACAAACACTTAAAGTTTCCTCTAATTTCTTCCTTACTTACATATTCTTTCCATTTTCTTCACTTTTCTCAGGCTTTTAAAATATCTTGCACAGATTCATGAATACAAATATCATACTATCTTTTAGGACTTTGTGTACAGCATGAATCAACTTGATATGGTCTAACAAGAACAAAATTGGAGTTCTGAATACAGATACTGGAGTGTCTTGTCAAACAGATGGCAGTATTTCTCTTGCACATTACAAAAAGCTGTGCTAGAGTTAGGAACTCTCTCGTTTTAGCTTCCTCGTTAATGTGTGCTTCCTTTTTTCCTCTTTGAAGTCTAGCTTTCCCTACTTCTGCAAATAGGCCTCTCATAGTGTATGAAGTTATGGTTTTCTGCTATGCTCTAGGTTATAGTCTTTAAGCTTAAATTCCATAAATCGGGTAATATCTGATTAAGTTAGGTCATTTGTCCATGACTGGATCAATTAGGCAAGTTAATGGAGGCTGAACCTCGATACCACTGTCTTGTTTCTGTGAATCATGAGAAGCCGTTTTGAGACCAATCAAACCTTCCTGTGAATGGGCAGAAAGTCTCCAAAAGAGGTAAAATATATTTACTCATATTCAACGTGTGCTTTTCCTAAAAACATGGAAGCATGTCAATGTAAACATTGTTCATGGAAAGGTAAGATATGTTCAATACAAGATGTGGTCAAAAAGTATCTCTGTGTTTAATTTTATTTTTGTTTTTTAAAATAAAATGTCACTATGTAGCCCAGGCTGGCCTCGAACTGATGGAAATCTACCTGCCTCAGCTTCTCCAATGCTGAGATTATAGACATGCACTACCACATGCATTTAATGTTTTTAAAAATATTATTACAGTAAAAGACATATTGTCATTAATCCTTCTCAAAATACTCCCCTGGTCATTGAACACCCTTGTCCCACTCTTCTTGTCATTTTCTGGAGCAGTTCTAGAAGTCTTCTTTTGCGAATGTCTCTAGTTGTGCTGTCATGGCTACTTTGAAGTCCTGAATCAGTGTGCAACATTTACCTTTCATGATTATTTTTACTTTACGAAAGAGCAGAAGTCTCCTGGTGCTGGATCCGGTGAATAAGTGCGGTGAGGCCACACCATCTGCCTTTCTACTGGATGATACTCAACAGCAACATTCATTTTAATGTTGATCACCCCTCATAAAGACACCAATGAAAGAAAACTTCCAGAACTGCTTCAGAAGGTGGCAAACCTAATGGGATGAGTGGGTTTGAACCAAGAGCAGGTATTTTGGCTGAGAGTAATAGCGATGTGACTTACTATAATCTTTTTTAAAATCGAAGCATTCACTACATTTTACGATCACCCCATGTGTATGGAGAACAGCTGTTTCTTTACAGGGAAAAAGAAGCAACACACAATGGAATGTTCATATGCAACTGGAACTTCTTTCAGAATGTGTGTGTGTGTGTGGGGGGGGTTAACAAAGGGAGATACATCTAGATGGTTGTGACTTCCTTTCTAAAACACAAAAACAATTCACTGGTGAGGCAATTTTATTTGGTTTATAGTGCTAAACTTATCACTATTACAGAAAATAAGGGAACATAGCTTCTGAGCATCAGTAATAACCCACTTATCAGTATTTCTAGGTCTGCATAGGGCTTGTGTGCAAGCGACCTC
>PVLA01020174.1:0-10749 GCA_004027455.1 Hydrochoerus hydrochaeris
AAGAGACTAGAATTTTTAGTGCTCAAACACAAATACCCCTAGAAGGATATGTTCATTTCCTAACACTGCCATATCAAATTACCACAAACTGTGGCTTAAAACAATGGAGACTCACGCTCACTTTTATGAAGACCTTAAGTCTGAAATAAAATATTATTAGAGTTGGTCCCTTCTGTAGTCTGAAAGAGAATTTTCCATGATTCTCCTCCTTTCTGGTGATTGCCTTCAATATTTTTTATACATTGGCTTAAAAATATTACTACTATTTCTTCATCAGTCATTAGTGTTTTATCTTGTGTATCTCTCTCTTTCATTAATTTAATAAGGACATGAGTCAGATTAACAGCTCACTCAGCTGTAGTATGACCTCCTTTTAGCTTGATTACATTCAAATTTTCTACTTCCAAGAAAGACCGCAATCAAAATTTGTGGGATTCATGAATACTATGTAATTTTCGAGGACACAGTACATAATAGACAGATAAGATTAGATGATGCTTATACAGAATATATAATAATTCCATGATTTATTAGCTAGTTCCATTCTTATCCAATAAAGTGAATCATATATGGTACACCTGTTAAAATTCACAAATCTAATGTTGTGAATAAATGGGAGACTTACTGTATAAGTGTAAAAACTATTGACAGAATGATATAAGTATTTAAAACAATATATGAAGTTTACACACATACCAGATAATAACTTGATTATGAATTCATATGTGTAAATACATGAGATAGATGCATATGTAGGAATATATATAGTATTTATATGGAAAAGATAAACACCATATTTAGAGCAATGCTTAAATATCTTGGAAAGAGGAAAAATTCAAATGTATAGATACACATCTTCAACTTTATTGTAATCTTGTAATTTTAAATTGAGTGGTGTGTATATTTATGTAGTATTCCCAATGCTTCCTTGTATGCTAGGAAATTTCCATGTAGGAAATATTTCCTCTTACAGTAGAAAAAGTAAAGGAAATTGACCTAATATAACTTTACAGGCAGTTAAGTCACCAGAGTATATATATATATATATATATATATATATATATTATTTGAAGAAGAGTGCCTGGGACTTGGGGGTAGAGGTTTGGTTTTTCCAGTTAGTTAAGGTTGCATACATGTCTTTATATTAGGATCAACAACATTTTCTGTGTTTCATGGTAGCACATTTTATATCATCCTATGTGTTAACATTTATATATTAGTTTTTTTTTAAATTCTGTATCTTTTCTCCCTCCCTAGCATGTAAACTTCTGCATAGTTGGGACAATAAATGGTTTCATTTGTCCACCTCTCCTAAAACAGTCATACTTTTATTCTCAGTTGGTACTTAATAAAGTCTGTTAAATTAATGTAATACATTCTTAGTGCTCTTTTCTGCAATTCTTGACATTTAATGATGTATTATTACTTAGTAGAACACATTTAGTAGTAGTTATGTAGTGTTCTATGTGGCTAAAACCAAAAAAGATGCAGAACTATTATCACCATCATTTAAGATGGAAATTCAGTCCAAGTCAGAATTTAGCCATATGCTGTTATTTTTAGGAACTTAAATTAATCCTGATTGATTTGTGCCATACTTGTGACTTCTCTGTCTGTCTATCTACTAAAGATCTTAAGTAGACCCAAGAATCTTATTGAGTGGTAAGTTTTAAATATTATTCCTTCAAAATTCAGATAGGTGTTATTATGGGGATGATATTAAGAGCTGGTCTTTTAAAAAGTTATTAGTATTAGAAGGCTCCTGATTGCTGAATGGATCAAGGTGCTCTTACTAAATTATTAATGGATGGATACAGTTTTCTCCTGGCTTCCTGTCTCTGATCATGTGAAGATGCAGGTATAAATCATCCCCCCTCCATCAGATCCCATTTTCGTAGTCCCTAGAATGACCAGGAAATAAATGTATATGTTTTATAAATTACAAATTATCAGGTATTGTATTATATTGGCACAAAATGGACTAAGACATTGAGATTCGCTCCTTTAAAAGAAAGGCATAA
This sequence comes from Hydrochoerus hydrochaeris, assembly GCA_004027455.1. Taxonomy (NCBI): domain Eukaryota; kingdom Metazoa; phylum Chordata; class Mammalia; order Rodentia; family Hydrochaeridae; genus Hydrochoerus; species Hydrochoerus hydrochaeris. The sequence continues at coordinate 2,022 of PVLA01020174.1, forward strand.
AATCAAAGCAATTTTTTAACTTCAGCAACTACTCCTAAGAAAACAATATGTAATTTATCAACCAGTGATTTTTTTTTACTATTTTTAAAAATTTTTTTTATTTAAAGAGAAACAAAAGCATGTCAAGGGTAGAGATAATTCAGAATTTCAAAAAAAGATAAACAATAAGAAATCACTAATTGATAAATTACATACTGTCCTCTTAGAAATAGTTGTTCCAGTTACAAAATTGAAGCATACAAAGCAGATATTCAAACAGTGAGAGTGTAAACAGCTACGCACGCATGAATCTCTACATGTATTTCTATCCTTTCTGATTTGAAGGAAAAACAAAACTTAGGAAGACAAAACAAAACAAATTCCTATAAAACATGAAAACAAAAAGTCATATAAAACCACAGTACAAGGTGATCTAAAATGATTGCTTTATTGTTTCTTATTATCTTCAATAGAGTTGACTATATCATCAGGAATAAATGAATACAGCAGTATAACTGAATATAGCAGTATATAACAATATTAGTAAAAATAAAACATTGTAGACAGTATAAAACTTCAAAGGCAGGTAATAATCAAACCAGAGTGGATATTCTAGTGAATCTTGTCATCTTCAATGCAGTTGCCTATACACTCAGTCTTGATACTATCAATCATAACTGCTTTGAATAAAATCTATCAATACAAAACAGCAATCTAACAAACTAGTTTCAATTATGATCAGTCATGATAAAACAGTGTAGGTTTTACAGAGCTTTAAATTAAGTTAATAGGAAATTAAAGATTATTACTATACTATATCCTGCTATTTTCGGGATAACTGTCTGTGCCCTCAAATCTAGTACAAGTAGAATGACTGGAACAGAAAATAATACATCTAAGCAGATTAGTGTGAGTAACATGGGTTTTATATGCTGGTGCATTATTAACAATACAGTGTATCAATGCCATCTATGTTAGAGATTCTAGCCATCCTTCTCTGCCTCATTTTGGCTATGCTATTTTTCTGGCTTTGTCTACTTTTCTCTTTCATTCTACTACTTGCCCCACTCATTGAGGCCTTTCTGCCACTGTTCCTAAAATCCTGGTATTTTTTTCTCTCTCTCTAGAATGTCCTTCAGTATTCTCTGTCGGGTTGGATTGGTGGTCACAAGCTCCCCCAGTTCCTCTTTGTCATAGAATCATCTTGTTTCTCCATTAATTCCTACTGACAGTTTTGCAGGGTACATTAATCTGGGCTGGAGGTTATTTTCTTTTAGGGCTTGGAATATTTTGCACCAAACTCTTCTCGATCTGATGGTCTGCACGGAGAAGTCAGCCGTGATCCTGATGGGCTTACCTTTATAGGGAATCTGTTACTTTCCTCTGACAGCTTTTAATATTCTGTTTTTATATTGCATTTCTGGTATCTTGATTATTAGATGTCTGGGTGTAGATCTGTTTTGGTTGTAGGTGGCTGGAGTTCTGTATGCCTCATATAACCAAATATCATTTTCTTTTCCCATGCTTGGGAAGTTTTCCTTAATTATTTGAGTGAATAGCCTTTGTAATTCACCTGTGTGTATTCCTGCTTCTTTGTTCATATTTCTTATTCTTAAATTGTAGAATCTCTTGTCATCTTCTAGCCTTTGTATTGTTACTGCCTATTTCCTTGTTGTTTTTAAGAAATTTTCCTTTCAAGATCACACATTGCAAACTTGTCTTCAAGTTTTGATAGTCTATCCTTAGTTTCTTTTAAGGCATTTTACTAGATTTCAATGGAGTTTTTAATTGCCTGGTAGTCTCTTTGAATCTGCTTCATGTATTCTATATTTTCTTTATATTCTTTATCTAATGTTTCTCTCCTTTTTTGTGTTCCTCCCTTCTTCCATCTGAATCTTCCTGAGAGATGCTTCCTGAGAGCATTTCTTTTATTACTCTAATCATATCTTGCTTTACCTGATTTAATATTTCAGTTTTGAGCTCATCTACAAGGTCCTGAAGATATCTCTTAATGTCCATTGAAGCCATGTCTGATGTTGTGTGTTTGCTGCCCTCAGTCTCCCTTGTTTTTCCCGCTTAGGGAAAAACAACTGCATCAGTGCTCTCAGGGATCTGGGCTAGGGAGCTCCTCCTGCCTTTCTCTCCTGTCATGGTCCTGGCTTCCTCCACACAGGTGTACAGTGCAGTTCCCAGCCCCCTTCCCTATTGGCCACGTTTCCTCCAAAGCACGCTGCCAAGGGACCTCCACCCTCTCCTGCCTGCTCTTGTCACTGAGGTGTAAGCAAAGGCTGTGTATGCCTGCCCCTCCCCACCTGGCCAGCCAAACTTTAAGATCTTTCACCTGGTTAGTGCATGCTAGGCTCAGGGAATCAATTTGGGACAGCTCATTGGGTCCTGGCCAGGGGCGTGGCCCAGTCCAAGTAAATTCCACAAATATGTTCTGGGGAGGGAGGAACCAACTGAAGTGACTGTTGCTCCCAATTCAGGCTCCTCCTGCCTGATTCCAACATGTCACCCTGTTCCATGGGGGAGGGTTTCCTTCCCAGCACTGACCGTGTATTAATGAAGGTCTCTTTGCTGCCTCTGCTCTCCATTGGGCTCCCCAACCCCTGAGTTCAGCGCTGCTGTGCTTCCTGTGAGTGGTGGTGGGAATGAGTTTGGGTGGCTCTGCCGGCCTGCACGGAGACAGGCCATTGCAAGCTTGGCAGGTCACTGTGAACAAAAATGCTGTGTCCCGTAATTTTTAGCTGTTTCAGTTTTAGTCACGACATATTTGACAATCTTTTTTATATTTTAATTTCTTCCTGTGTCAAGAGGATCCAACTGCCTTTGTCTGGGTATCTCCAGGGTGTTTTATTCTGGCATATGAGTTATTTCTTCTGGGAGGCTTTGTATTTTGTTGCTCACTGATTGGCCATCTTGACTTCTCTACCCACTATTTTTTTTTAAATTCTGTATTATTCCTACCCTTTTTTCTGTTTTGCTTTTTCTCTCTAAATAAAAAAAGACATACTGAAAAAAAAAAAGAAAGGCACATGTGTAGTCTTCTTTGAGATAAACCTTTTGGGTCATAGGGTCTTGCTGAAACCTCTTGGTGACAAAGCTGTTAGTATGTTTATTGTTTTATTCAAACATTATCTGCATTACTACACCAGATCTTACTGAAGCTTTAACAAAGAATTTTGTAGTCACATAATTAGTATCATTTTTACATCATGTTTTCCTGAACAGTTTCTGTTTGATCTTTGCCTAGATGTCCTTTCTTAACTCTAGAATTCTTTGTCATCTGGAGACACTAGAGATTGCCAAATCAACAAGTTTTTTCTCCATTTTGTATAAACTAAATTATGCCCATTAGTTTAACTTTCTTCCTTCTATTATGTTTTGAGTTCCAACGGTTCATGTGATGGAAACTTGTTTCCTAGTATGGTGGTGATCTCAGAGTGGTTTGCCATAAAATGTCAAACCTTCAGCCCATTCTCTTGCTGCTTCTCTTATATATGATCCCTTCCATTTGTGCCTTTCACCACTTTCCCACATACTTTTTGTTTCTCATCATATGATGCCATTTATGTTCTTGCAACTCTGCTAGCAAAGTAGTCATCACCAGATGTGCATACTTGACACTGGACTAGAAGCATTAGATATTATAAACCATTTTCTTTCCACTTTTCCAAGGCTGTGAAAATGTGTTATTTTCTACAGAAACTATGGTAAGATAATTTCTATGTTCAGCACCTGTTTCTTTCAAATTGAATCTTCCAACATTGTAATAGTTCCTCCATTTTGTATGGAAATACTTTTGCTAAAGTTTATTTTGTTTGATATTAACATAGCTGCTTCATCTTTTTTCATTTGCTTTTTCCACCTTTTTTGTTACAGTCTATATTGATCTTTGTATGTAAAATGTATCTCTGAACCTGCAGCAACTACTTTATCAATAAAAGGAAATATATGAAAGAAAAACAAGTTTGGTGAATCTACAGTTTTGTGCCTACATTAACCACACTGTACGGTGTTAAATGAAGTATTCTTACAACAAACAAGAACAAAAACATTGAGAGAGATAGAACTTTAGAAGGTGACAGATAGTTTTATTATCTTCATGGTGCTGATACTTTCAACACTGCATACTTCTTTCCATGCTCATTAATATACACACATTTAATATGTACAGCTTTTCATACATCTTTTGTTTTTAAAAACTACAAGACTAAACCAAGAAAAAATCACACTGACAAGTTTTCTTGTGAATTACATAAATATGAGAGTTTCATGCTAAAGTATGATCACAAGAGATTTAGTTTTTAGTTATTGCTAATATCTATCTCCTATCCTCCAGAAATCTTTTTTTAATTGGATAGTTTTCTTCTTTGTAAGTATCCAATTGAGTACTTGGATTCAGATTGCCTTGCAATGTAATCGATTAACTGCAGAAACTCAACAAATTAGTGAGTTGGACAGAATTTCCATAATGAAGTTTGTTAACCCTTATCAGATTCAACATTCTGTTATCTGTGTGAGAACTTACTACAAATATTTTGCTAACCCATCCAACAAATTTGTAGCCTTAAGCTATGTTTCACTTATTTAAATTTTTAAAATATTCCAACTGGGGAAATTTTCTGTTTTTTGAAATGTTTGGAATATTCCTATCTTCTTAATTTTCACAAACTTCTGTTTTAGGTGTTCCTTAGCAACTCTCATTTGCTCACAGAATAAAACAAAACAAAACAAAGCAAAACAAAATAAATCACCAAAATTATTTTATAGTATCCCAAACCCAATAGCTTGTCATCATTATTAATACTCTTTAAGAAGTATCTTTTCTGTTGAGGACTAGTGTTTGTTTCATTAGACAATATTGCAATATTGCATTAGATAATATTGTACTCTGGGCTGTTCAGAGTTCAAATTAGAAATTTTTTAACCCAAGAATGCTAATGCTGCTGTAAGGTCATCAGAGATAATCTCCTGTATAATAGTACTGGATTTCTGCACAAAGTTGTGCTCAAGTGCCTGATCTTAGAATTTGAAATTCATAATGATTTTCATGATAAATGACTGAATATCATATTAAAAACATTGCTTGAGGGAGAGTTTATTGGCAGGGACCTTCAAATTTTTATTTCAAACATTTTTCCCTAAAATAAATATTGATTCAATGCAACTATAACTGTGTAGAGAGAATTAAACCTCATCATACCATCATAATGAAAAGTGCATTAAAAACATAGTTTTACCTAATGGGAGACAGATCATGCTATATTTGGATTTGTAAGCCAGATCGCTAGCTTCTCACCCCAATTACTTGTTCAACTGATATTTTACCCTGTTCCATCCTTTTTAAATTCATTGTTCTTCAGGGCTCAAAGCCCATCAAATGAAATAACAGAGATATTACCCATATCTAATGTTATCCAAAAGTTCCAAAACACTTGAGAAATCAAACTAAAAGAATTGGATTAATTATTTTGCCACCTCAAGTTTAAACATGTCATTTGGAAACAAACATAACACAGTCATCAGAAACATAGGTGTCATGTTTAATATTCTAATTCTGCATTTAAAAAATATTGTCTCATAATGTTAGATTATATAAAGTCCATTCTTGTTTCACAATGAATACTGCTGCTTTTCAACATACTGTGATCTCAGTATATATTGAATGTTTAAACATTTTATTACTGTAAAAAATACTTTGCAGCTAATCGTCCTTGAAATACCCCCTTTTCTTTTAACTTATCCTATCTTTCTTGCTGTTTTCTGAAGCAGTTTTAGAAGTCCTAAGTGTCTTTATTAGACATCTTCAAGAATACGGCAAATACTGCCACCTAATGCCACATAATGGTATAAAAGGCTAATAAAAAATTAAATGGAAGGGGTCTAAGAGAAGGAGATTAATGGGAGGGCAGGAAAAGAAGGTGAATATAAAGAATCAAGATATATTCAGTACATGTACCCATCCTTCAAGATGAGAATACACTTCATGTACTGCCAATGTGTATTTACAATAATTACAGTATATCTCATCCGTCATCTTCATCCATCTGGCACAATATCGCTTCTGCAATTCTACAAAGTCAAACCAGTCCTGACTGGTAATTGGTGGCCAATTTAAACACCAGCTTAACTAAACTAGTGTTGTGCTAAGCGTGGATAGCACATCGAAGCACTGCTGTCAGCATAAAATGGGGACCGGAAGAAGAAAAGCAGAATCTTGGGTTTTCTTAAGTGTTGTTATTTGGAGCCATTTGTTCTGGAGGAGCTTGTCATACTGGCTCCCCTGATAGGAACTTGACTGTTATCATCGGAGGAGCTCAGGAAGAGCTGAGGATGGCTGCGGTTCACTTTGGGGGAGCTTTGGTCCTTATTTTGAGTATTGCTTCCTAGCTCTAGAGGGAATATGTGTGCTATTTAATATCCAGAAGTTTGGCATGCTGTATTCCTGATAAGGTACTTGACTGTTCTCATCATCGAAGGAACTCCAGACCTCACTGTCGCTGAAAATGGTTATGCTAATTTTCAGTTCGATTTTCCAGGTCTTTAGTGTTGTGAATCGATTTCCTGCACCTTCTTTGTTTTTGACTCCTTAGGTGACCATTATAATTAATAATATAAATTATGTGTCCTATATATAATTGTTCTCCTTGCAACCTCTGACTACAACAAAGGGTAAATATTTTGAATTATTTCAAGATATCAAGGCAATCATGACAAAACAAAGATATACATAGAAGAAAACTTTTTGAACTGCTTCAGAAAGCAATAATGATAAGATAATTGTATTCGAAGTGCAGACAAGTATTCTGAGGGAAATTGATAACAATGTATTTTTTACTGCACTAATTTCTTAAACTGTGAACATTTATTGCATTTTCTGAACACATATTGTAGCATTATTTTTGAGTACATATATTTTTAGTAGCGTGTGTGTGTGTGTGTATTTGTCATTGCAAGGCTATAGGAGTGAAATGAAATTGAGCTATTTAATGTGAATGCATTTATCTGTTCTAAAATCACATTAAAACTAAAATAAAATAATATAACAGTTTAATGAGAGTATTAAATACACAAAACATATATAAAGGAGACAGTATTTTACAAATGCTCACCATTCATGGTCGTGCATTTCCTTCCTGCACTTTTCCAAAAACATTTACATACACATATTTAAAAATGTTTTCATTAAAAAACATATTTTGACATCATTTCAGAATACATCATTGATATGAAAATATAATTTAAACTATTAGAAAAGAAAAAAAATATACCACGTGTCCCTCTACAGTGTGACTAGTTTCGTTATAGATGCATCACATGGAAATATAATGGCTTTCAACTGTACTAATCATTTCTAATGGTGACCTTGTCACGTCTGGCATGTAGACAATACAGGAATGTTGAAAAAGCCACTATGCAGTCATATTAATGTCTTAAAAAATCAAAAAGCTGGGATTGGTATAATCCATAGACATCCTTTCTTGTCTTTAAGAACTTTTGAGAACGGTTAAAACAATAGCAAGGCAGTAATCTAAATTTTGGGACAAAGACTAAAAGTCAGAATTATCAGTGACAATCAGGAATTTCCACGGAGTGAGATAGGGAGGAGTGAGGTGAATAGAGATAGTTTCTCTTGTTGGCTTGTATGGTTCACTGATTTTCATTTTCTGTACCCTGCAGCAATTCTTGAATTATGCTCTTAACTGTCACGCTGTTTGTCTTAAATCCACAGTGTCAGTAATGTTGCATGATAAGTGTAGAGCCTTTAAAACTTTCTTTACTCAACATAACCAGTTCTGCCACTGCATCATCAAAATCTTCTTTTCCCAACATGCAGGACTATTAAGGAAAAGTAATAATCTCATAGTAGAATACAGGAAAATTGAGAGTAAAATCCAAATGAATGCAATGCATTTGTGGAAGTTCTGTGTCTGCAATATATTTTGCAGCTTTATAAGCCACCAGGATCTTCTCTGCAACCTCATTCTTGTTACTTTCAGAGACAAATGCAGCCAGATATCAGTGATAATCCTTTTTCCTTTTATTGCAGAGAATCGTGGACTCATCTTGTTAGCTACTGGAATGAAGCATTTGCCAAGTATATCCAGAATGTCAAAACAAATTACATTATTTCAGTTTCAATCATTTGTTAATAATCTAGCATCATTTTTAACATTTTCTCCTTTGTTTTCTTCTTTCTGTTCAATGCTGCTGTTTAATTCTCAAGAGAAACTTTTATCTCCCGTCATATTTTTTTAAGTAACAAATGGGAGATTTCTTTCCTGAACTGCAAGCTCCACATTCATTTCTCCTACTTTCTACCATTCATCATATCCCTCAGCCTGGTATAACACATCCAGTCAATCATCCATAGCAGTAGCAGCTTCAGTGGGGTATGTGCAATGAATGGAAGCAGATACAATTTCTGACTCTTCCAGGCTATCACTTCTGGGTAGCAAAATTGATGTTGCCTCATTACTTATTGCCGGAGTCCAGCTGTGGCAGGGCTAGGGTTTCCCAAAGGTGGTCAGGGAGTCGGCGATTGAGAGACAGAAAACACTGCACCCCAGTTTGTGAGTGAATCTGAATCCGCTTTATTTTTTAGAAGCTGGAATATATATATGCTAACCTTGGCAGCAACCCCCAGCCCCAAGCAGGAAGCGCCCCAGGCTTAGCAGGTGTTAATTAACTCTTTTCATCTTTGTAACATCTCAATCTTGTTACTTAGTTAGTTTGGGAAATGTAA
>PVLA01020175.1:0-10744 GCA_004027455.1 Hydrochoerus hydrochaeris
CTTTTCCCCTGCAGCCTCACCAACAGTTGATTGCTCCATGGCAGCTATTCTTTCTGGAGTGAGGTGAAATCTCAATGTTGTTTTATTTGCATCTCTCGAATGACCAGTGATGGTGAACATTTCTTCATGCATTTATTTGCCATTTGTATATCTTCATCTGAGAAATGTGTGTTCCTCTCAGATGCCAATTTTTGGAGAGGGTCTTTGAATTTGAGGGGTTTGATGTTTTTCAAGTCTTTATATGTTCTGGATATAAGTCCTTTGTCTGAGGGGTTGCTGGCTAAAATTCTTTCCCACTCTGTGGGTTTTCTTTTCACTCTGCTGGTGATTTCTTTTGAAGTGCAGAAACTTTTCAATAATACGAGATCCCAGGTGTTGATTCTTTGAAGTGTTTCCCGTGTAGTTTGCACTTTGTTCATGAATTCTCAGCCTCACCTATGTCTCCAAGACTCCCACCTACCTTGTCTTCCAGTAGATTTAGTGTTTCTGTTTTAATATTGAGGTCTTTGATCCATTTAGACTTTAGTTTTGTGCATGGTGATAAGCATGGATCTAGTTTCAGTCTTCGGCATGTGGAGAGCCAATTTTTCCAAAACCATTTATTAAAGAGGCTATCCTTCTCCCAGTGGACATGTTTAGCCCCTTTGCCAAATATCAGGTGACTGAGTGTCTTTGTAGTTGTGCCTGCATCTTCTAATCTGTTCCATTGATCCTCAGGTCTATTTTTTTGCCAGTACCATGTTGATTTTATCACTGTGGCTTTAAAATACTGTTTCGAGTTGGGAAATGAAATGGCTCTTGCCTTGCCTTTGTTGCCCAGAAGTGCCTTTGCTATTCTAGGTTTCTTCTGTTTCCAAATGAATTTTAGGTGTGTTTTCTCCAGATCTGTGACATATGTCAATGGTATTTTGATTGAGATTGTGTTAAATCTGTATAACAGTTTTGGGAGTATGGCCATTTTCACATGTTGGTTCTTCCTAGCCAAGAGCATATCCTTCCATTTTCTAATATCCTCTTCAATCTCTTTTTTTAGTGTAGTATAATTTTCATCATATAGGTCTTTTGCATTTTTAGTTAGGTTGATTCCTAAGTACTTCGTTTTTTTAGACTTTATTGTAAAGGGCGATATTTCCATAATTTCTCTCTCTGTGAGAAATTTGTGTACAGGAATGCTATTGATTTTTGAGCATTGACTTTGTACCAAGCTACCTTGTTGAACATGTTTATTACATCTAGTAGTCTTTTAATGGAGTTTTTTGGGTCTTCTACATACGGTATCATGTCATCTGCAAATAGCAATACTTCAACTTCTTCCTTTCCTATCTCTATTCCTTTTATTTCTCTCTCTTGTCTGATTGCCCTGGCTAGTGTTTCCAGCACTATATTGAATAGGAGTGGTAATAGTGGACATCCTCATCTTGTTCCTGATTTTAAAGTGAAAGCTCTCAGTTTTGGTTTGCTTAGTATAATGTTGGCAGTTGGTTTGTTATAGATGGCCATTATAAGATTGAGGTAGATGCCGTGTATTCCGAGTTTCTGAAGGGTTTTTATCATGAACATGTGTTGGACTTTATCAAAAGCTTTTTCTGTATCTATTGAGATGACCATGTGGTTTTTGTTTTTGGCTCTGTTGATGTGGTGTGTCACATTTTTTGATTTGTGTATGTTAAACCATCTCTTCATTCATGGAATGAACCCCACTTGGTCATGATGTTTAATCTTCACTCTATCTTTTCAGCGGTTTCTGGTGTGTTACTTTTGAAGTCTTCTACTTCAATGTCTCCTGTACTTGCTCCTGGTGTACCAGATGTTTGAAATTGTGTTTTGCTTTTTCCTTTTGCCATTTTTCCCCTTTCAAGTTAATATTTGTTCCTTCAGTCCCACTAGTGTCAACTATTGGTAGTATGTATCTTGGGGTCCTAATATAAGGTTAATATTTGTCCAATTGATGGGTCCCAATGGAGAGGCCTGCCAGTCACCTGACTTCCCACTGACAGGCCTGTTAGGTGAGTTCTGTATTCTTCATGAGCTGTCCAGCCTAGTAGTGTTGATGTAGGTCAACTTTTAGTTCCTGCTATTACTTTATCTTCAGACTATTCCAGGTCACCAAATCTTCCTGTCTATAGTATTTGTGTCAGCTGAGGCCCTACTGTGTCCCTATTGTGTGCCTCTGTGTCTCATAAGCCCTTTTGATTTTTTCCAAGTTGGGGGAGTCCTTGTTGGCTCACTCCTCACTCTATCTGAGTCACCCCTGCTCTTGTCAGACTCACTAAGTTCTTACAGTTAGTTGGAAGGAGCTTTACAACTAGCCCTATTTACCCACTGTACACTTGTGTTTTACGGGCATACTCACCACACTGACTGGAGTCTGCCAATATCTTCCTGTTGGGGGAGGCAGTCACTGAATGCCCGCTCAAGCTAGTTCAGTTAATCTTCTGTAGTCCAAGGTTTTGGAAGAAACAGTGGAACTCTGGCCGGTGTTCCGTGGTCCCCAAAGGTCATCTGCAGAGAAGGTGGGGCTGCAAGAGAGGCCTGAGTCTAAACCAGCTGGGCGCCTCTGGCTGGGGTTACCGGCTGCTGCTGGGTGGTCTGTGTGGAAAGTGCGTCTATATTTTATATATGCAGTTTAAGTCTAAACCAGTGTGAGAAATTCTCTGTAACCCAATTTTTGCTTCATTCTCATCCTCTGAGGGCCATGAAAAACCCTATCTATTTATAGTAGACTCTTTTTCTGTTCTCCTTTATTTGATTCTTCAAAAAGGAAGAGACTTGAGGATCAAGACGAAGAAATAGGAACACATGGGAGGAAATGTTTTATTGGACAGTCGTGTGGATAGTCAGAACTTCTCTTTCCAATTCAGTTTATAGTCCGTTCTATGATGATTTTTTTCTGGAAAATGATGCAAAATAAAATCAAGTGAAGACAGAAGTAGAAAAGAATCAGTCTCCACCATCATGAGAAGGGCTAAAGATCTTTTACTACTCTTTCTGATTTTGAGTAGCTATTGGTTTCTGTAATGTACTTTGTGGCACAGACTTCATGAACATTCTCAAACAAAACTATTACTATCAATGGTGAATCAATGAAGTACTCAATAGCATTTTCCTTCGAAACATGTTTTAAAAGCACTTTTATCAAAATGACTAGTATATGCTCTGAGCACACACACTATTATCCATTTTATTTATTTTTTTCTTGCTGGGGGAAAATTATTGAGAGGGTACCAAAACAGTTTGATTATCACAGGGAGACTTTTTATATTCAGAATTTTCAGCTGTCTATTGAGTTGCTTTGCTTTCACTTAAACATTAAGTTCTAAAATTAATTTACATTATATCCAGGGAAAAGGCTCCTTGGTGTAAAACAAAAGCTACCCCAATGTGAGAAATTTCATTTCCTCAAAGGCTTAAATTAAATTTCAATTCAATTCAATTAACATTTATTGAATGTCTTCAGGGAGTATAGCACTATAGTAGGAACTAGAATTTGAAATACACAGATGTTCAAGAGGGGTTCAAAGTTAATTTATGAACTTGGGTGGAGAAAACTCAAATCACTTAAACTGCATTCTTTTTGAAGTCTATATTTCCTTTGATAAATTCTCAAAGTGGTGTTTAATCTGATGGTGAACACCCAGGGAATATGATGAGGAGAACAGAGACCATTCTTTCAAAAGTTTTAAATTTGGAATAAAGGAATTTGTCTCATTACTTAATGAAATTAAAGAAGGATGCATTTGAGACATTTGTAGGAAAATTAATACACCTGGAAAATATAATGTTAAGATAATTAAGTCAGACACACAAATGAAGGGATGTAGCCTAGTGGCATGAGCACCTTCTTGGCAAGTACAAGGTCTTGAAGTTGAGTCCCAGTACCACCTTCTACCCCCCATCAAAAATCAGACATAAAACTTAAGTGCTGCATGGTATCTCTCATTTAGGTAAATAAGGGATAAGATCATTTGCAAATTGAGAAGAGGTTCAAGAAACAGGGTGAAGGGACAGGGAAGGGAAAGGGAAATCAAAAGATTTAAGATGTATCATATACATATACCAAAACCCCACAGTGGATATAATATTTACTCTAAAATAATAAAACACAAACACCGAAATCTAGAAAAATAGGTTCATGTAAATGGCCATGAAACCCTTTTTCCCTGAGACTTTCACATACCTGCCAGTCCTTTCTCTGCTAAAGTCAAAAACAAAGCAGAAGCAATGAGTTCTGTCTTGTCTTTCTTTTTGGCCAGACTGATTTCCACGGCAGGTGTACTATTTTACATTACCACCATCAGTGTAGGAGGTTTGCTTCCTCTCTGTCATTTTCATCAGCACTTATTGTTGTTTTTGTACCTTTTTGATTAGTGCATGTTAATATTACATGATGATGGGGTTTATTTTGGAAAGATGGTGCGTACATTTGACATATCTTCACCAATTTGAATCCCTTTGCCCCCTTCCTCTTTCTGCTCCCTTCCCACTTGCCACTTTTGGGTTTCCAGTAGTTGCCTCGTGATTTACTGTCCTCTCTCCTTTATCTTAATTTCTTATTTATTAATTTATCTGTTCTGTAGGTTTCTCTAAGACAAATACTGCATACTGTCTGCAGCTGATGAAAGAAGTTGTCCACAGTAGACCCCCCCCACATTAAAACATTTGCTTTGCTTATGTGATAGTTTCAGTTTGCCCTACTTATCTATCACATGGAATTATTATTTTTAGCTTCAATTTGATTTGAGCATTGTCTATTGAAAAATGCCTCTTTCCCCACTGAATAGCAGTTACACTTTTGTTGTACATTATTTGAATACATGTTTGTAAGGTTTGTTCCTGGACTCTGTTTCTTTTTTCTTGATGTCTGTACTTGCATTCATTACACATTGTCTTAGTTTCTGAGATGTAATATTAACTCTTGTATGTAAAAGTCCTCTAAAATTTTCTTCAAGTTTTTTGTTATTATTGGGTCTAGTTCATCTGTACAATTTTTAGTGTCAACATGTCAGGGCAAACAATGACAAGAAAAACTTACTTGCATCTTCACTTTAATTGCATTTAATCCATAGAGCATTTGAGGAGATCTAAAACTTCACAATATTGTGTTTTCAATCTACAAGTTATACATTTCTCCATTCATATAAATTACTTTAATATGTCTCATAAATATGTTTCAGGAATAAGTGTTGTATAATTTTAATTAGATTTATTTCTACTATCTTAATTGATATTTTATGCTATTGTAAATGGCAGATATAAAATATTTTTATTTTATTTCTGGCATCTGGAAATACAGTTGGTTTTAGATATTTACTCTGAGTCTAAGACTTTCCTAAATTTACTTATTAATTCTAACATTTACATATAGACTCAGACTTTCTACATCTAAAGCTATATACTGTTTATAAAAAATGATTTTAATAAATTTCTTTTTACAAGTCTTACATGTTTTATTTCTTTTTCTTGCATTATTGAACTAGCTACAATATCCAGCTCAAAACTAAATAGAGGAAGAAAAAGTAAACTTCTCTGTCTTAATCTTGATTTCACAGACAATAGTTTTAAAGTATCCCATTAAGTAGTATATTTGCTGTAAGGATTTTTATAGAAAAGAATGATTTTTATTCTATCTGCTCAGGAGTTAATAATTATTAACTATTGCTTCATTTTTCTTGTTTAGTCTTTTTTCTTTTTACTCTAAAACTGGATTCTCCCACACCCTAACAGTGCTGTAAACTGTTTTCTAAAATGCTTCTTAATTTGCCATTGTTAAATCCTGTTGAATCAGCTCCATTTACCAGTTCTCTTCTAGGTATGGTAGATTACTTGCATTTCTTCTGGAAACTTTTGGTCCTTCCTTTTGCCATAAATCTGGAAACTCTAGTTGCCTGTTTTTAGTGTCTAGATGTTGTGCTCATTCCTGCTTTTCTTATTTTTTCTTCCTCCATTCTTTTGATGGCAACAAGTTTTCCAGCTGCCTATAATCCCATGAGCTCATGGGGCAGCATTAGGTGTGGACAGTCCATGGAGGTCTTATTGGAGAAAGTTGGAATGAGCTAGAGGCTTTATGAAAGAAGGTGTGGAGGGGAAAATGGGAAGAAACAGTTGCTATGCTTTAATCCAGAGCAGTAATGAGGCTGCTTTAACACAAAATGTGATTAAAATCATACTTGTTTTCATTTATCAAAAATGGTAAAAGCACATTTCAAAAATGAAATTCAAGTAAAAATATTCATGGGGGAATCCAACCACAGGCAGAGTGAAAATGGCAAAACAAAAAAGCAAAATGCAATCTCAAACATCAAGTCCACCAGGAGCAAGTACAGGAGACACTGAAATAGAGGATTTCAAAAGTACCACACTGGAAAAGATAGCAAGTGAAAAAAAACAAAAAAACAAACAAAAAAACCCCCCAGCTCCATGAGTCTATAGAGGAAATCAAATTAGAAGTACTGTCCCATGTAAAGACAGAAATAACAATCTTAGTAAAGGAGTTGCTGAATGCAGCTAAAGAAGAAATAGAGAAAAAAGTACAGGAGCATGGGAAACTGATTGAAACCTCGAATAAACAATATAGAAAACATGCAGAATTCATGAAACAAACTCAAAGAGACATCCAAGAAATGAAAAATTCTATTGAAAGTGTGAAAAACCACCTAAATGAAGTTAAGGATAGGATTTTGGACCTTGAGGACAGGATCTCGGTTAGTGATCCTGAAAGGATAGAACTTTTAAAAATAACAAAACAGCATCAAATGACAATCCAGAAGCTTCAAGATGATGCCAAGAGCAACAGTATAAAATTAACAGGCATTAGTGAAGATGCAGGAGTCATCGCAAGTGATATATGTAAAATATTCACAGAAATAATAGAAGAAAATTTTCCAAACATGGAATGCCAAACAGTCACAATCCACATAAATCAACACCCAGACACATAATAATTAAGATCTCAGACATATAGCATAAAAACAGAATACTAAAAGCCTTTAGAGAAAAGACACAACTCACTTATCAAGGAAAGCCCATTAGAATCACAGCAGACTTCTCAGCACAAACTCTCTGGTTGAGAAGAGTTTGGAGTGAGGTATTTCAAGTCCTGAAAGAAAACAACTTTCAAGCCAGACTGATGTACCAAGCAAAACTTTCTTTCACATTTAATGGAGAAACAAGATACTTCCATGACAAAGAACAACTGAAGAAATTCACATCCAACCAAACCAACCCTAGAAAGAGTACTGAAAGACATACTAGACAGAGATAAAAATGACCACAATCCCCAGAACAACAACAGAAAGAAACCATCAGTCAGGTCAAACAATTAAATCAGGGGGAAAAGCAGGAAGCAAACAATTGTAAAATAGCATGGCAAAGTCAAGCCAGTACATATCATTGATATCCATAAATGTAAATGGGATCAATTCACCTATCAAAAGAAATAGGTTGACAGAATGGATCAAGAAGCATGATCCCACAATATGCTGTATACAAGAAAAATATCTGACCCCAAAGGAAACTCATAGATTAAAACTCAAAGGAGGGAAACAGTATTCCATGCAACAGGAACCTAGAAAAAAGCAGGGGTAACTGTTCTGTTTTCAGGCAACATGAACATCAAACCTAAAATGATTAAAAGAGATAAAGAAGGTCACTACATATTTGTTAGTGGTAAAATTCAAGAGGAAGAACTAACAATTGTAAATATATATGCACCAAATACAGGAGCACCCAACTATATAAGACAGGTACTAATGGACATGAAAAACCAAATACACAAGAACACAATTATAACAGGGGATCTTAACACCCCATTGTCACAAAGAGACAGATCAACTAGGCAAAAAGTCAGCCAAGAAATAATAGAACTCAATCATACCTGTGAGCAATTGGACTTAGTAGATGTTTACAGAGTGTTCCACACAACCACATCAGAATACACATTCTCCTCAGCTGCACATAGGACATTCTCCAAAATAGACCATATATTATCCCATAAATATTCTTAAGTAAATGCAAAGGTATTGAAATCATACCATGCATAATATCTGACCATAGCACATTGAAATTGGAAATTAATGGCAAAAGAAATTGTAAAACCTGCACAAATACATAGAAATTAAATAACAGCCTTTTGAACAACCAGTGGGCTACAGATGAAATTAAAGAAGAAATAAAACTATACCTACGATTCAATGAAAATATAGAAACAACATACTGTAATCTGTGGGATGCAATGAAAGTGGTCTTAAGAGGGAAATATATAGCAACAAATTGTCATACCAAGAAAACAGAATGAGCAGAAATAAACAACCTAATGCTCCATCTCAAGCTTCTAGAAAAAGAAGAGCAAGCTAAATCCAAAGCTCATAGAAGAGAGGAAATTGTAAAGATTAGAGCAGAACTCAATCCAACTGAAACTAAAAAGACAATACAAAGAATCAATGAATCAAAAAGATTTTTTTAGGAAAATAAACAAAATTGACAAACCTCTAGCTAACCTCATAAAGAAAAACCAAGAAAAAACGCAAATTCATGCAATAAGGACTGAAAAGGGGGAAATTACTACAGATCTCATGGAAATTCAAAGATCATAAATACCTACTTTGAAAATCTCTACTCACATAGAGTGGAAAACATAGAGGAAATGGACAGATTTCTAGAAACAGATGAACTACCAAAGCTCAACCAAGAAGATATAGCAGTTTTGAACAACCCCATATGAGATCTTGAAATTGAAAATGCAATTAAAAACTTACCAACAAAGAAGAGCCCAGGTCCGGATGGATTCACAGCTGAATTCTGCAAGAAATTTAGAGATGATTTGATGCCAGTACTTCTTAAGCTCTTCAATGAAGTTGAGAAGAATGCAATCCTCACTAAATCATTCCTGGAGGCAGGTATTACTCTGATACCAAAACCAGAGAAAGATCCAAACCAAAAGGAGAACTATAGGCCAATCTCACTAATGAACATTGATGCAAAGATTCTCAACAAAATACTGGCAAATAGAATGCAGCAAATCATCAAGAAGATTATACATCATGACCAAGTGGGGTTCATTCCATGAATGAAGGGATGGTTTAACATACACAAATCAAAAAATGTGATACACCACATCAACAGAGCCAAAAGCAAAAACCATCTCAATAGATACAAAAAAAGCTTTTAATAAAGTCCAACACATGTTCATGATAAAAACCCTACAGAAACTCAGAATACACGGTGTCTACCTCAATCTTATAACGGCCATCTATAACAAACCGACAGCCAACATTATACTAAGCAAACAAAAACTGAAAGCTTTCACTTTAAAATCGGGAACAAGATGAGGATGTCCACTATTTCCACTCCTATTCAATATAGTGCTGGAAACACTAGCTAGGGCAATCAGACAAGAGAGAAATAAAAGGAATAGAGATAGGAAAGGAAGAAGTTAAAGTATTGCTATTTGCAGATGACATGATACTGTATATAGAAGACTCAAAAAAACTCCATTAAAAGACTACTAGACGCAGTAAACATGTTCAACAGGGTAGCTGGATACAAAGTTAATGCTCAAAAATCAATAGCATTCCTGTACACAAATAACTCATAGAGAAAGAAATTATGGAAATATTGCCTTTTACAATAACGTCTAAATAAATGAAATACTTAGGAATCAACCTAACTAAAAATGTAAAAGACCTATATGATGAAAATTATACTACACTAAGAAAAGAGATTGAAGAGGACATTAGAAAATGGAAGGACATTCCTTGCTCTTGGCTAGGAGGAACCAATATTGTGAAAATGGCCATACTCCCAAAGCTATTATACAGATTTAACGCAATCTCAATCAAAATACCATTGACATATCTCACAGATCTGGAGAAAACACACCTAAAATTCATTTGGAAACAGAAGAAACCTAGAATAGCAAAGGCACTTCTGGGCAACAAAGGCAAGGCAAGAGCCATTTCAATTCCTGACTAGAAACAGTATTTTAAAGCCACAGTGATAAAATCAACATGGTACTGGTAAAGAAATAGACCTGAGGATCAATGGAACAGATTAGAAGATGCAGGCACAACTACAAAGACACTCAGTCACCTGATATTTGACAAAGGGGCTAAATATGTCCACTGTGAGAAGGATAGCCTCTTTAATAAATGGTTTTGGAAAAATTGGCTCTCCACATGCCGAAGACTGAAACTAGATCCATGCTTATCACCATGCACAAAACTAAAGTCTAAATGGATCAAAGACCTCAATATTAAAACAGAAACACTAAATCTACTGGAAGACAAGGTAGGTGGGAGTCTTGGAGACATAGGTGAGGCTGAGAATTCATGAACAAAGTGCAAACTACACGGGAAACACTTCAAAGAATCAACACCTGGGATCTCGTATTATTGAAAAGTTTCTGCACTTCAAAAGAAATCACCAGCAGAGTGAAAAGAAAACCCACAGAGTGGGAAAGAATTTTAGCCAGCAACCCCTCAGACAAAGGACTTATATCCAGAACATATAAAGACTTGAAAAACATCAAACCCCTCAAATTCAAAGACCCTCTCCAAAAATTGGCATCTGAGAGGAACACACATTTCTCAGATGAAGATATACAAATGGCAAATAAATGCATGAAGAAATGTTCACCATCACTGGTCATTCGAGAGATGCAAATAAAACAACATTGAGATTTCACCTCACTCCAGAAAGAATAGCTGCCATGGAGCAATCAACTGTTGGTGAGGCTGCAGGGGAAAAG
>PVLA01020176.1:0-10744 GCA_004027455.1 Hydrochoerus hydrochaeris
CAGGGAGGAGCAGGCAGACTGACAAGTCACCTGATGCGCTTATAGCCCAGTGAAGGGTAATATGTGGTCAGGACTGCATATGGGGTATGGAGAAAATGAAAAATAGGGTCCCAGGCCAGGGATCTAGCTCAGCGGCACAGTGCCTGCCCGGCAAGCACAAGGTCGTGAGTTCAATCCCTGATACAAGAAAAAAAAAAAAAAAAGAGTCCCAGTCTATATGGGGTCAGAGCGGCTTCCTGATGAGGTGAAGTCTGAGCCAAGGCCTAAAGGCCCAGCAGAAAGTTACTGCCGGGTGAGGACACTGAGGCCCCCACTGTAGGCTTTGGATGTCAGATCAAGAATCCTCGGGGAAAACCAGCCCTTTGATGGAGCCTCCCTCTTGTGATTCTGTCTGGCTGGTTGATCTGGTCTGCAAAGTCAAAACCTCACATTGCGGATTCTCTTAAACCCAGACCTTCTACCAGACTCCATCTGGCGGGAAGGAGTCTGTGAGGTAGTCAACCCCTCAGGCTCTGCACTGGGCAGAGTGATATGCGACACAGGATAAGGAAGCAGGAGGCCTGAGCGTGTAGAACAGCACGTGCCACCTAATGCAAACAGATACATCACACTTCATCCGAGCAACCACACACAACCTGTGGTGCTTTGTTACCCATTTTGCACTGTAGGAAGTGAGGCACTGGAAGTTACAAAACTTGCTGCAAGGCATGCAGAGAGCACCTGCCAGACCTGGGATTCAACGTTGGAAGACTGGCTTCAAAAGCCACACCCATCCTCTTCCCTAGTCTCTTCCATTTCTCCTGTTGGGCAGCTGGGCAAAGCCTGGGCATGGTGGCTCAGGCCCTAGTGACTCTCTGTTGCCCATAATCTTGTAGGCATGAGTAGGAGGGGCAAATGGAAGAAGCTGCACTGAATGTATTGAATCGAACTCCCTTGGACATGTGTGATGTAGCTGGGATTCCCTGGCACCCAGGGCCTATCAAAGATCCAGATTGGTTATCCCCACCCCACATTTGGGTCTTTCCATTGGCATCCCTGAGAGTTTGTCCCAAAGGAAGGTCCAGAGCCCCAGAGCCCTCAGAAATGAAGAGGCTCCCTTTGGGAACTCCCACCACAGGGGGCTTCCCAAGCCCACCAGAGAGGATTGGCCACCAGGTTATCCCCTCAGTCCCAGCTCTTTTCTGGAATGTGCCCATAGTTGGCCCACTCCAGCAAGGCCTGTATCTGAGGGGGATTATGAGCTTCAAACGTAGGATCACGTGGGACAGATATGGACCCTTCGTCTTTGTCCAGCTTCCTCTGTCTCTCCTTCCCCCTGTCCCCTCGGCCCTTTGCAGCCTGTCACCCACCCTTTCCCATGGCTCCCTTCCTAGGCTTCTCCCCAAGGCCTGTCTCACCAGCAGTGGCCGCCCCCACTCACCCCTCATGGCCCTCACCCCCAGGTCCTGTCCCTGGGTGCAGATGTGCTGCCAGAGTACAAGCTGCAGGCACCACGCATCCACCGCGGGACCATCCTGCACTCCAGCCCCTTCAAGGCTGTGTGGACTGGCTCACTCTGCTGCTGGTCATCTACAAGCTGTCTTCACACCCTACTCAGCTGCCTTCCTGCTCGGTGACCAGGGTGAGTCACAGTGGGGGCCTGCGGCTACACCTGCAGTCCACTCTCTATGGTGGACCTCATTGTGGATATCATGTTTGTCGTGGACACTGTCATCAATTTCCGTACTACCTATGTCAACCCCAGTGACGAGGTGGTCAGCCACTCCCGCCGCACTGCCGTCCATTACTTCAGGGGCTGGTTCCTCATCAACACGGTGGCTGCCATCGCCATTGGCCTGCTCGTCCTCCGCACTGGATCTGATGAGGTGAGCAAACGGCATCCAGGCCAGCAGCTGTGGCTGCCTCCTGTACCCCAGCCCCGAGGCCTCCCTGCCTTACAGCCCCGGATGCAGAGACCCTGGCACTGGCAGCTTGGCCAAAGCAGGCAAAGGTGGAATGGAGGCCTCAGGCATTGTCACCTTCTGAGCAGCTGGAGAAAGACCAGATGGTGGGCTGTTCCTCTGCCCAGCTCTCTGAGCAGCCCAGAGAGAGGACCAGGCTGCCAGCGGGTCCTTTGCTGACCCCAGAATTTGTGCCCTTCTGAGCTGAGCAGTTCTGTAGTCTCAGCCACTCACATATCTAGGAGTTAGAAGCGGATTCACAGCCTGCACCCCCAGCACAGCCTCCTCCTCTTCGTGCGCCCAGCCCCTCTGGCTTCCCATGGGTGATATGAGAGCATTTCCACAGCTTCCGGTCCCACTTCACCCTCCTCCCCTACGTCCTCAGGACCAGTTTTCTACCCAAATCCACTCTGCCTTCTGGGTGTCAGTCCCCCACTATCACTCCAGCCAGCTCAGCAGGGAGTGCTCAGCTGTGTACTGTGTCACTCCCACCCTGCAGCAAGTCGCCCACAATTCCTACCCTCTCCACCCCTGCTGCCTGGGCCTCGCTGAGTAACCTTCCCCACCTGGATCCCTCCACGAGGCAGCCAGTGCAAGGCTCAGATCACTTAGCTGACCCTGCCGCTCTGTGCTCAGCAGCCCCGCCCGCCCTCCAGCCTGTGTCCCACTGCTCCACCGTCTGCTGCTCTGCTCCAGGATGCAGTGCCGGGCTCAGCTTCTCACTTGGGGCCTGCCTGCCACTTCAAATCTCGTGTCTCTCCTGTGGCACTCACGTGCCAGCAGTGTCCTTTCCCACTCCCTCTGCCTCGAGAGAGACCTTGCCTGATCTCTCAAGACCCCCAGGTATCTCATTTCCTCTGTGAAGCCTCTCTTGACCTGCGCCTGCAGACTGGACTTCCCTCTCCTCCATCCTGCAACCAGAACACTGTTTGGAGCTTCTGGCTGAGAGTACTGTAAGGTCCCTCACTATCTCCCACTGCCAAATGCCTGACCCAGAGCAGATTTTTCATCAGTGTTTGTTAAATGACCATGTGACTAGGTATGAATGGAAAAATATAAGCCTGACACACCCTTTCTGTGCCCCACAGACCGCGACCCTGATTGGGCTACTGGAGACAGCGCGGCTGCTACGGCTGGTGTGGGTGGCAGGAAGCTGGACCGCTACTCTGAATACGGGCCGCAGTGCTCTTCCTGCCCATGTGCAGCTTTGCCCTCGTTGCGCACTGGCTGGCCTGCATTGGGTATGCCATCGGCAGTGTGGAGCGGCCCTACCTGGAGCCCGAGATTGCTGGCTGGACAGCCTGGGCGCTCAGCTTGGCAAGCACTCTAATGGCAGTGACCCAGCCTCAGGCCCCTCGGTGCGGAACAAGTACGTCACAGCTCTCACCGTCAGCAGCCTCACCAGTGTGGGCTTCGGCAATGTTTCACCCAATACAAACTCCGAGAAGGTCTTCTCCACCTGCGTCAAGCTCATCGGCTGTAAGTACAGCTTTGTGCTATGGGCCTTGGGAATGCTGGGGTTTTTTTTGGGAGATTGAAATAGACATAACACAGTAACCATGCATGTGGTACTCTAAGTGTGCAACACATTTATTTTTGTACATTTGTACAATCAGTTGTATATAGAATTTAACACCCAAACTGCCCTTGCAATAAGCCAGGCACCAAGACTAGCATTTGCAGAGCTGGGTGCAAAATGGAAAGGTAGAGGGGTTTCCTGACAAATTATTAAGAATGTTGAGACTAGGTCGGGCTCTGTGTGACTGCACAGGCTGCAGCTGACCCTACCGGCCATTCCCCTAAGCATGTAACAACACACCCATTTCACTCTTTTATGAGCCCAGTTTACGGAGCAGGAACTGAAGACCCTAATTCTCCAGGAACCACACCACTAGCCAGTCTCTGAGCCCGGTGCCAGGCCTGGTGGCCAGCTCCATGGCTGTGCTGCTCCCAATGCCTGCACCCAGCTTCCTGCCTTCCAAGACAGCTGGTTCAGGAACCTGCAAGCAGTGTAAAATTTTACACAGATTAAGTTGTCATGTTCAAAGTGTTTAGAGATGTGAAAGCCCAGAAAAACAAAACAAGAGAAGAAAAAATGGGTGAAAACAACAGACCAAGAGTTTTCCCATTATAATTTTACAACTTGAAGGAGAAAACAAATATGAACAACAACAACAAAATCCATCACCCTAAGGGGCCAGGGGCTTAGCTCAGTGGTGTAACTGCCTTGGTTGGCAAACGCGAGGTTGAGAGTTTGATCCCCGGCACCAAAACAACAACAACAAAATCCATCACCATTAATGGGGCAGGAGGAATGAAATTTAAGAACACCCTGGGTTATAATGCAAGACACTTGCTTCAAAATAAAAAGAAAATTATTTTAAGTGCTAGGGATGCAATTCAGTGGTAGGCTCAATGCCCAGTATAGCAAAAAATAAAATAAGCCCTCCACGATTGCAGTGAGGATGACACTGATGCACAGTTTCCTCTCCATGGGTGCAGCGTTTCCCTGGTGGAGATGTTTCACATCTGCCTCATGCTGGAAACATCCCCAAGTCCCAGAGGAGAGTCCTGCAAGGTCAGCCCCTCCCTTCAGAGACGGAGAAAGCTGAGCAGAGCGACTGGGTGACAAAGCTGGATGGAAAACTCAAGTTTCTCCCTACCTTACAGCAACTTTCACAGTTAATTGCCTTCTTCCTGGGAATGTGAGAAGCTTGTTCACTTGGGCCCCATGGCTTGTTTCAGTTCTAGAACATTCAACTCTCATCTCTTAGTGCCATAGTGTGGAGAAGCCACTCTGACTCCATTTTGTCCTGGACACATCCAGTCGACAATGTTTTGGGCAAAAGTGCAGGTCTTGAAACATTCCCCCCATCCCAAGGTAAAAATATGAGGTCCTATAAGGACAAGAAACAAACAAGCTATATAATCTAAGCATGGGCAATTTGAGTTTCTTTGTTTTTTATCTCAGTAAAAGCTGCCTGTCCTTGCTGGCCGGGCGGCAGCCACTTGGCTGAGCCTTGGTGTGTGCGCCCCTTCATTTTCCCTTTGCTTGAGAGCCCAGCACCACGGTGCCTCTTGCTCTCAGTCTCTCGTCTCCTTCAGAGTCTCCCCAGAAGCTATTTTGTCATCTTGATCCTGTTTCGCACCAAGGAGCATCTAGTGGTTTTCCCAGCCGTGTCTCCTCAGGCAGCAGTTCTGCTTCTCAGCCTGCGGCTGACTCTGCCCACTGAGGGTTTTGGTGCTCTATTAACCATGGTTTTCATTTTGGCACCTCACGTTTTCACAGTCTATTTTTCCTTCTTGAATTCTGTTCCATAGTCACTTTAAAGACTTGTGTTTTTTAAATGGTAGTACAATAAACATGCCATTACATTTACTTTTGTGCTTTTTTTTTTTCATCACTGAAAATCTAGGGCCTTGTGTTTGCTAGACAAGTACTCTACCACTAAACTACCTTCCTAGCCCCCTAATTTACCATTTTAACCATTTTAATATGTAGCTATGTATTTTTAATAGACACATGGTACCATTCTAGCCTTATGTATTTTTTGATACTAGAACTCGAACCCAGGGCCTACTGAGTGCTAAACTCTCTACCAGTGTACCATTTTAACCATTTCAGTGCGCTGTTCAATAGCATTAAGTACATTCATATTCACTAAACATCTTCAGAAATTTTTCATCTTCCCAAACGGAAACTCTGTACCCATTAGACAACCACTGTTCAGTCTCCTCTCCGCACAGATCCCAGTAACAGTCTTCTACATCCGGTCTCTGTGAAGCTAACTACTCCAGGGCCCACGTAAGTGGAACAATCTACTACTTGTCCCTGTGTGTCTGGATTAAGACTTTTGCACGTTGTAGCATGTATCAGTGTCTCTCCTTTCTAAGACTCCTAGTCCATTGTTGGCTGTATACCACATTTTGTTTCCCCAGTTACTTGTCAATAAACATCTGGATTTACAAAGGCTCTTGTGAATAATGCTGCTATGAGCCCTAGTGCACTGTTATCTATTTGAGCCTCCTGTTATTAATTCTTTTGTATGTATATATAACTGAGTGATATAGTAATTCTATTTTTAATTTTTTGAGCAACTTCTGTGCTGTTTTCCACCATTACTGTAACATTTTATATTCCACTACAGTACAGAAGAGTGCTAATTCCTCCAAATTCTTACCAGAGTTTTCTGGCTTTTTGATCCTAATGGTGTGATGTGCATTTCCCTAAGGATTAGTGTTACTGAACATTTTTCAGTGTGCTTCTGAGCCTTCATGCATTCTTCAGGAAGGACTCTAGCCAATGTCTTTTCTTTGGTCTTTGGATGCCAATTTAAAGGGGCTTTTTGTTTATCGGTTTGTTTTTAGGTACCTGGGAAGGAACCCAGGGCCTCAGATTGGGATACACGCTCATCCCCTTATTATTTTTTACTTTGAGGTGGGCCTCAAATGTGTGATGCTCTTGCCTCAGCTTCTGGAGTAGCTGGGATTACACCACTGCTCTCAACTAGAAGAGTTCTTTATGTATCATGGATATTAATTTCATATTCAATATGCAGTTTGTAAATATTTTCTCCCATTATGTGGATGGGTTATCTTTACTGTTTTGCTTTGTTGTGTGTTTGTTTTTGGTACCAGGAATGGAAATCAAGGCCTTGCACTTTCCAGGCAGGTACTGTGCCACTGAGCTACATCCCCGGCCTGTCTTTGTTCTTTTTAAAAAATTTTTAAATTTTTGTTTTTATTGCTAGATATTTGCAGTACATGATTACATGCACTGTGGGGACTTGGTACATGGACATATCTTGGCTCTTTTTTTATCCCCTTTCCCTTCCCTGCCTTTTCCTCCCACCTCTTGGTCTCCTCCAGTTTTGCTAAAGTTCTACTTCCCTACTTTCCCAAGAGAAAGAAAGAAAAGGGACATGCACAGAAGAGAAGTCAAATTATCATTATTCATGGATGATGTGATCCTGTACAGAGAAGACCCAAACAATTCACCAAAAGACTCCTAGAATTAACCAGATTCGGTAGGATAACAGGATCATATCAAATCTACACAAAAATCGACAACATTTCTATACACAAATAGCTCCTTCTTACTCTAGAAGGAATAGCTATCATTAAGAAATCAAATAATAACAAATACTGGCAATGTTGTAGGGAAAAAAATCCTTTTTAGAAACAATTTTTTGGTTTTTGTTTATTTGGTTGTTTTTAGGCACTTAAGAATGAGCCTAGGGCCTCAGACTATCTTTTGTTTTTTATTTGTAGTTTGGGTTATTTCATCATATAAGAGAAACTAAGTGTTCTTTAAGTTTGTGCATCTGGTGTGTGTCACTTAATACTGTGATCTCGGGTGCATCCATTTTCCTATAAATGACTTTCTCTCGTCTGATTGCTCTGGCAGATGTTTTAGATACTGAACAGTTTTTGAACAGGGGTAGTGAAAGTGGACACCCTTGTCTTTTTCCTGATTTTAGAGGGAAAGCTTTTAGTTTTTCCCATCTAATATGATGTTGGCATTAGGTTTGCTGAAAGTGACTTTTATCAGATTGAGGTAAGGTCCCTCTATACTTATTAAAGGTCTTTAAAATCATGAATGAACATGGCTTTTGTCAAAGGCTTTTTTCTGTATCTATTAAAATGATCATGTGATTTTGGGCCTTGCTTCTATTTATTGATGTATTACATTTATTGATTTGCATATGTTGAACTATTCTTGTATCCTTGGGATGGAACTTAGTTGATTATGATGCATGCTTTTTTGATGATTTGTTGCATTCTGTTTATCAGTATCTTGTTAAGGATTTTTGTGTCTAGGCTCATGAAGGAGATTGACCTGTAGTTCTCTTTTTCAGTTGGGTTCTTGTCTGATCTTGGCGTCTGAGTACTACTAGCTCCCAAGAATGACTTTGAGAGTAGTCTTTCCATTTTAATTCATTAAAGACTTTGAGAAGTATTGGTATGAGATCTCCCCTGAAGTTCTTTTAGAATTCAGCAGTGAATCCATCAGGGCCCGGGCTTTTCTTAGTTGGTAGGGTTTTATTACCACTTCAATCTCATTGCCTGTTATTGAACTATTCAGGGTTTTTATACTTTCTTGGTTCAGTTTTATATCTTGGTTCATATGTATCTAGGAATTTATTCATTTCTTTTGGATTCCTCAAGTTATTTAGAGTACAGGTCTTTAAAGTAGTAGCTGCTAATAAACTGGATTTGGCAGTAAACCATTGTGATATCACTTTTTTTTTTTTTTTGTCTTTTTGAGACAGGGTGTTGCTATGCAGTTTGCATGGCCTTGAGCTCACTTTGTAGCCCATACTGGTCTCAAACTCACAAGGATCCTCCTGCCTCGGCCTCCCAAGTGCCAGGATTACAGGCATGCACCACCACGCCTGGCATCTTTTTCATTCCTAATTGTATTGATTTGGCTTTTTTCTTTCCCTTTTTGGTAATATTGGCTAAGGATTTGTCTGTTTTATTACTTGAAGAACAAACTCTTCAATTCATTAATTCTTTGTATTTTTGGTCTCAATTCCATTAATTTCTGCTCTCATCTTTGTAATTTCCTTCCTAGTATTAGCTTTGGGTTTGGGTTGTCCTTATTTTTCCAGGAACCTCAAGCGCATCATTTGGGAATTTATTTGGGCTTCTCTGTCCTTCTGATGTAGGCATTCATGGCCATACACTTCTCTCTTAGGACTGTCTTCACTGTGTCTCACAGGTTCTGGTAGTTGTACTGACATTATTGTTTGAGTCTAGAACTAATTTCTTGCTCAGTTTCTTCCGTGACTCATTGATTATTCACGAGTATATGTGTGTATGCTTTCTGTGGTTTCCTTTGCCATTCATTTCTAGTTTGAGTGCACAATGATCTGATAATATGTAAGGCAATTCTGATTCTTTTGCACTTACTTAACTATTGTATAGGCTAGTATGTGGTCTATGCTGAAGAAAGTTCCATCTATTTCTGAGAAGAAAACCTATTCTGTTGTTGAATGGGATGCTCTATAGATATCTACTAACTCCTTTTCATTGAAGGTTTGGTTCACCTCTGGTATTTCTTTGGTGATATTTTGGCTTGTTGATCTATTTGTAACAATGGGATACTGAGGTCTCCCCACTATAATCCTGTTGATGTTTATCTGATCTTTGATTTCCAATTGTTCAACGAAGTTGGGTGTGCTGGTGTTTGGTGCCTATATGTCTGTAATTGTTATCACTTCCTGTTGAATTGTTCCCTTAACTGATGTGGAGTGACCTTCTTTAACTCTTCTGATCAGTTTTGGCTTGAAGTCTGCTCCTGCATGTTTTCTAGTTCCCATTGCATGGAATTTTGTTTGCCATCCTTTGATTGTTAGTCTATGAATTTTTTTGGATTAAATGTGTTTCTTGTATAAAGCATACTCCTGAGTATTGCTTTTGATCTATTCTGCCAATCTGTGTATTTTAATTGGGAAATTGAGACAATTCAAATTTAGAATTGTTATTGAAAAATATTAACTTATCCTTGCTGTTGCTTTATTTTGCAGTTGGTGATTCCTGTTTTTCCTCTTTCACTCAGCCTACCTGATACATTCCTTCTACTAGACTTTTATATTGTAGGACTCATTTTCTTTAGAGGATACCCTTAAGAACTTTTTCTGGAGTGGGGCTAGGTAGCCATGAATTTCTTAAGGTGCTGTTTGCTATAGAAAGACCTTATTTCTACATCAATTTCTCCATCAGGATATATCACTCTGGGTTGGATTTTTGTTTGTTTGTTTGTTTGTTTTTGTTTTGTTTTAGGGCTTGAACACTTTACTCCAAACACTCCTGGCCTTTAAAGTTTGTGTTGAGAAGACTGCTGTAATTCTAACGGACTTATCTTTACATAATTTGTTGCTTTTCTCTAACAGCATTTCAGATTCTGTCCTGGGTTGGACATGTGAGATTCTGAATATAACATGTTATGGAGAAGTTCTTTTCTGATCTTGGCTATTTGGGGTTCTAATGCCTCATGTATCTGTATGTGAAATTCTTTTCCCGTACATCTTAGTTACTTCTTCATTGCTAGGATAAAAATATGCAACACCCACAGTTAAGGAGGAAAGATTTATTTTAGTTAACAGTTTGTAGAGGTTTAGGTCCATAGCCATCTAGTTTAATCATAGGAAAGAGATCTATCATTATAGTATAAACACAAAGACAAACCAAATACTGGCATAGGATGAACATATACTAAATGCAACAACTATATCTTTACTAACAGTAGAAAAGAAGCCAGGACTAAGGCACATGCCTGTAATCCTAGAACTCAGGCTGAGACAGGAGGATTGCCATGAGTTCGAGACCAGTCTGGGCTACACAGCAAAGTCTTGTTAAAAAAAGAAAAACAAACAAACAAACAAAATATTAGAAAAGAATTCAGCAATAATACCAGAGAGTTAACTAAATTAAAGATTAATAAAGCTTAATGGTTATAATAATAAAGATGGAGGGGTGGGGTTGAGATGAGAGAATGGAAGAAGTAAAATTTGTAAAATGAAAGAAATATGAAAAGCAGAGAAAAGAGA
Source organism: Hydrochoerus hydrochaeris (assembly GCA_004027455.1). NCBI lineage: Eukaryota > Metazoa > Chordata > Mammalia > Rodentia > Hydrochaeridae > Hydrochoerus > Hydrochoerus hydrochaeris. The sequence continues at coordinate 10,496 of PVLA01020176.1, forward strand.
GATAAAGGATACTACTAAGGAGTACAAGGAGACTAATATAATTAGATAAAAGGAACAGATAAGAACAAAAAACCCAGCAAAACAAAGAAAATGAAAAGCTAAAAAAGGGGGACCGGGGATTTAGCTCAGCAGCAAGACCCGGTGCCAAAAAACAGGAAAATAACAATGCTAAAAAAGAAAAGGAAAACACACACCCACACCCTAAAGAAAAGAAAAGAAAGTAAAGGAAAAGAAAAGAAAAGAAAAGAA
>PVLA01020177.1:0-10743 GCA_004027455.1 Hydrochoerus hydrochaeris
TATGCAAAATAAAATGTTCAAATTGGTAGATTATAACATGCTATGGCTTGTATCTAGGTGTCTCCACAAAGCTGCATGCAGTCATTGGTAGGGATTTTTGGAGGTGGCTGGATCTAGGTTGTGTGGTCCTGGGGTCAAGAATGTGATGTTGGCTCCCTATAATCTTGTTTGTAAGTCCTTTATCATTTACATGGTTTTGTTGGTTTGGGTTTTATTCTCTTTTGTTTTGTTTGATTATGTTAGCACAATGCTGACTTAGTCTGAGCCTCTTTGGGTGTGACTGCTACCTGCCCCTAAAAGTGTGTAGTCTGGATAGGATACAAGGGACAGAAAGAGCATCTCTGCTTGTCACCTGTTGCTGCTCTGCTGCATTCTGTCCACCATGAACTCTTCCTCTGTGACATCTCCCACCATGCCATCTTGCTTGGGACAGCTAATTGTGAACTGAAACCTATAAAACTGTGAGCCATATAAACCCTTTTCCTTTAACTTTGGTTGTTTAATATTTCATCTCAGCAATGAGAAAAGGAACCAAAATGCAAAGATACCCATTTTGATGAAATTTTAGTAAAACTATACAATATACAATATCCTCAAGTTTTTAGTTTTGTGGCAAACTATAGGAGAGCTGTTACATCTTATGTTTGGCTTTATGTGTACCAAGGAGTTACAGAGGGCCATATAAATAATTCAGTCATAAAAAAAGAAAAGAAGAAAAGAAAAACATAACTGATTTAATGATGGTCATCAGAAGCACTATAGGCTATTTCAGATTTTCCATAACTTGTTGGGTCTCATGCATGTGTGTTTGTATGATAGTAAAGATGGAAAATTAAAGGACTTAAAAATCCACAGACTATTAAAATTAAAACTGTGAGTTTAAACCACTGATTCATTCATTAATTTATATATTTCTACAAATACTTTTTAGGAACGGTATTAGTTGGATTCAGAGAGTATATACATTCTATGAAGTCAGACATTAAGCTTTTTTTAAAATATTAAAAATGTATCTTTTTAGTTTTTAAAAAGTTTAGAACATTTAGTTATTCTTTTTAAAAATGTTTTTATTTAAAGAGAAAAAAACAGAAAAAAGGTAGAAATATAACAGATTTTAAAAAAAGGATAAACAGTAAGAGATCACTGGTTGATACATTACATATTGTCCTTTTAGGAATAGTTGTTCAAGTTACAAAATTAGAGCATACAAAGTAGACATTCAAGCAGTGAGACTGTAAACAGATCTGTTCAACAATCCAACAAGAACTTAGAAGTATGGTTATCAATCCTACACACTTAAATATTCATGCAGTTATATCTTTTATAGCACTTCCTATTTCCTCTCTTTTTTACAATAGCAATTATGCATTTTTTAGAAATTTTATTTAAAGAGAAAAAAAGCAAAAGAAAAAGGGTAGCAACAACACAGAATTCTAAAAGAAAAAAAAGAAAAAACACTAAGAAATCACTAGTTGATAAATTAAATATTGTCATCTTGGATGCAGTTGTTCAAGTTACAAATTTAAAGGATATATAGTAGACATTCAAACAGTGACACTACAAATAAGTCTGCTCAAAGATACAACAAAGATTCAGCAATATGGTCATCTATTTTACAAACTCAAACATACATGCAGTTATATCCCTCAGAGCACTTTCTTTTCCTCTCTTTTTTACAATAGCAATTGCACATCTTGATTTTATTACACTTGTAGTTCTTATTTACTTTTTACACTAGAGACACAATATGATATTTATAAATATGATTATTTATTTCACTAATGAGGATAGTCTCAAGTTGTCTCCATTTACCTATGAAGGCCTCAAGATCATCATTTTTGTATCTGAGTAATATTCCATTGTATAAAAATGCCACATCTTTTTCATCCACTCTGCAGTACATGGGTATTTTGGTTGTTTCCAAGATTTAGCTATCATAAATTGTGTTGCTATGAACATGGGTGCACATATATCACTGTGCTATGAACTTTTCAGTTTTTCTGGGACAATACCCAGGAGGGGAGTAGCTCGACTGAGTGGGGCTTCCAATCCTAGTCTTCTGAGAATTCTCCATATGGATTTCCATAATTGTTGCACCAGTCTACATTCCCACCAACAGTGGGGCAGTGTTCCCTTTTCCCCACAGCCTCATCAACATTTGCTATCAGTTGATTTCTTGATGGCCACTATTCTTTCCAGAGTGAGGTGAGTCTCAATGTTGTTTTAATTTGCATTTCTCGAATGACCAGTGATGGTGAACATTTCTTCATGTATTTATTTGCCATTTGTATATCTTCCTCTGAGAACTGTGTGTTCATCTCAGATGCACATTTTTGGAGAGGGTCTTTGAATTTGGGGGTCTTGATGTTTTTCAATTCTTTATATGTTCTGGATATAAGTCCTTTGTCTGAGGGACTGCTGGCTAAAATTCTTTCCCACTTGCTGGGTTTTCTTTTCACTCTGTTGGTGATTTCTTTTGAAGTGCAGAAACTTTTCAATAATATGAGATCCCAATCATTGATACTTTGAAGTGTTTTGCATGCAGTTTGTGTTTTGTTCATGAATTCTCAGCCTACCCCTATGTCTCCAAGACTTCTACTTACCTTGTCTTCCAGGAGATTTAGTCTTTCTATTTTAGTATTTAGGATTTTGATCTATTTAGACTTTAGTTTTGTGCATGGTGGTAGGCTTGTATCTAGTTTCAGTCCTTGCCATGTGGAGAGCCAATTTTTCCAACACCATTTATTAAAGAGACTATCCTTCTTCCAGTGAACATGTTTAGCCCTTTTTTCAAATATCAGGTGGCTGAGTGTCTTTGTAATTGTGCTTGAATCTTCTAATCTGTTGCATTGATCCTCAGATCTATTTCTGTGCCAGTACCATGCTGATTTTATCACTGTGGCTTTGTAGTACTGTTTCAAGTCAGGAATTGAGATGCCTCCTGCCTTGCTTTTGTTGCTCAGAATTGCCTTTGCTCTTCTAGATTTTTTCTGTTTCCAAATGAATTTAAGAAGTGTTTTCTTTTAGATATGTGAAGTAGGTCAATGGTATTTTGATTGGGATTACATTAAATCTCTATAACAGTTTGGGGAATATGGCCATTTTCACAATGTTGGTTCTTCCTAACCAAGAGCAAGGAATATTCTTGCATTTTCTAATATCCTCTTCAATTTTCTTTTTCAGTGTAGTATAATTTTCAGCATATAGGTCTTTTATATTTTTAGTTAGGTTGATTCCTAAGTATTTCATTTTTTTACATGTTATTGTATAGGGCGATATTTCCATAATTTCTCTCTTGCTGAGTTTTTTGCTTGTGTACAGGAATGCTATAGATTTTTGATCATTGACTGTATCCAGCTACACTGCTAAACTTCTTTATTACCTCTAGTAGTCTTTTAATAGAGTTTTTTTGGTCTTCTATATAGAGTATCATGTCATCTGCAGATAGTGATAATTTAACTTCTTCCTTTCCTATCTTTACTCCTTTTATTTCTCTCTCTTGTCTGATTGCCCTGGCTAGTGTTTCCAGAACTATGTTGAAAAAGAGTGGTGATAGTGGACATCCTTGTCTTGTTCCTGATTTTAAAGTGAAAGCTTTCAGTTTTTGTCCATCTAGTATAATGTTGGCTGTTGATTTGTCATAGATGGCCTTTATAAGGTTGAGGTAGACACCGTGTATTCTGAGTTTCTGAGGGGTTTTTATCATGAACATGTGTTGGATTTTATCAAAAGCTTTTTCTGCATCTATTGAGATGACCATGTGGTTTTTGTTTTTGGCTCTCTTGATGTGGTGTATTACATTTATTGATTTGTGTATGTTAAACCATCCCTGCATTCCTGGAATGATCACCACTTGGTCATGATGTATAATCTTCTTGATGATTTGCCGCATTCTATTTGCCAGTATTTTATTGAGAATCTTTGCTTTAATGTTCATTAGTGACATTGGCCTATAGTTCTCTTTTTTGATTGGATGTTTCTCTGGTTTTGGTGTCAGATTAATACTTGCCTCCAGGAATGATTTAGGGGGGATTGCTTTCTTCTCAATTTCATTGAAGAGTTTAAGGAGTAATGGCATCAAATCTTCTCTAAATTTCTTGTAGAATTCAGCTGTGAATCCCTCAGGACCTAGGCTTTTCTTTGTTGGTAATTTTTTTATTATGTTTTCAATTTCAATAGCTGATCTTAGGTTATTCAAAATTGGTATATCTTCTTGGTTGAGCTTTGGTAGTTAATATGTTTGTAGAAATGTGTCCATTTCCTCTGTGTTTTCCACTCTATGTGAGTAGAGATTTTCAAAGTAGGTATTCATGATCTTTTGAATTTCCCTGGGATCTGTAGTAATTTCCCTTTTCAGTTCTTATTGCATGAATTTGGGTTTTTTCTTTCTTTCTTTTGATAAGGTTAGCTAGGGGTTTGTCAATTTTGTTTATTCTCTCAAAGTACCATCTTTTTGATTGATTCATTCTTTGTATTGTTTTTTTTAGTTTCAATTGCATTGATTTCTGCTCTAATCTTTACAATTTCCTCTCTTCTATGAGCTTTGTGTTTAGCTTGCTCTTCTTTTTGTAGAAGCTTGAGATGGAGCATTAGGTTTTTTATTTGTGCTTTTTCTGTTTTCTTTATGTGTACAACGTATTGCTGTATTTCCATCTTAAGACCACTTTCATTGCATCCCATAGATTACAGTATGTTGTTTCTGTGTTTTCATTGAATTGTAGGTATTGCTTTATTTCTTCTTTAATTTTATTTATAATCACTGGTTGTTCAAAAGGCTGTTATTTAATTTCCATGTATTTATGCAGGTTTTGCAATTTCCTTTGCCATTGATTTCCAATTTCATTGCACTATAGTCAGATATTATGCATGGGATGATTTCAATACCTTTGCATTTACTTAAGAATGTTTTATGGGATAATGTATGGTCCATTTTTCAGAATGTCCTGTGCACAGCTGAGAAGAATGTGTATTCTGATGTGGTTGGGTGAAACACTCCTTAAACATCTACTATGTCCAATTGCTCATAGGTATGATTCAGTTCTGTTATTTCTTTGCTGACTTTTTGTCCAGTTGATCTATCTCTTTGTGACAATGGGCTGTTTAGATCCCCTCTTATCATTTTGTTCTTGTGTATTTGGTTTTTCATGTCCATTACTATCTGTCTTACATAGTTGGTTGCTCCTGTATTTGGTGCATATATATTTATAATTGTTAGTTCTTCCTCTTGAATTTTTCCACTAATGAGTATGTAGTGACCATCTTTATCTCTTTTAATCATTTTAAGTTTGAAGTTCATGTTGTCTGCAATTAGAATAGTTACCCCTGCTTTTTTCTGGGTTCCTGTTTCATGGAATACTGTTTTCCATCCTTTGACCTTTAATCTATGAGTTTCCTTTTTGGTCTGATGTGTTTCTTGTATACAGCATATTGTGGGATCATGTTTCTTGATCCATTTTGTTACTCTATTTCTTTTTATAGGTGAATTGAGGCCATTTACATTTATGGGTATCACTGATATAGAACATTTAGTCATTCAAAGTACAAGCTGGGTGTGGTGGCTCATGCCTGTCATCCTAGCACTCAGGAGGCTGAGGCACAAGGATGGTTGCAAGTTTGGGCTACAAAGTGAGCTCAAGGCCAGTCTGAACTGCATAGCGACACCCTGTCTCAGAAAGACAAAAACCAAAAAGTAAAACAAAGTATATAAGCTCATTTATTATTTTAAAATGCACTAATGAATAATGATTTAAATTTTTCTCAATTATAATTTTGAATATATGAAGGAATATAGATGTATTATTATATATTATAAATGTCTTTGTAAGCTTATGTTATGTGGATATAATATTATCAAAAGGCTTCTGGGAATACTTTAATATTCTAAATCATAAATAGTTTCAAAAAGTTTGAAGACCAATCATTAAAGGACATAGACATGAACCAGTGTTATGCATCTCAAGAGTAATTTTTTTTGAAATATTGTTTACTAATCCCAACAGTTTCCATTTTTGATATAAAACATCATGGATCTAGTATTTTAATCCCAGTGGGTGAATTGTTAAATAATTGTTTGGTTGCCTATTGTTTTTCAGAATGATTGTATTAAAATTTTTTTCCAGTCCTTTTCCTATATTATGAGGGAATGGCTTTATTTGAAAAGAAAAGGTCTTTCATATTTAAAACAACATAAAATGTTCACTTACATAATCAATCCATAAAGGTACTTAAATTTCAAGAAATAGAAATAAGTCGACTGGTTCCAAGGGTAACAATCATGTTATAACCATCAATATTTTAGTTGGAATAAAGACTTAAATTATCAATAATTAAAAATAACAAGTAAAAGTCACTTTTTGAATGTTCTTCTAAAAAAATGAATAAAGAAAAGAAAGAATTTCTAGTGGATTTAAAATATCTAATACTTTTTTTCCCAATTCTTTCATTATATTTTGTATTTCCTTGGAGGGCATATTATATATTTATAAATGGTTGATTTTCACTTAATTTTCTTTCATGTCAATTTTTTCAAATGGCAAAAATGTGTTTGCATGTGAACTTTAAACTTTGGAGAAAGACACTACAATGCTAATTGAGATTTTCCTTGGAATAAATTTCAGGCAAGATTTTAAAAATATTTTTACCTTTTGAACTATACTTTTGAAAGATACTTGCTCTTGTTCTTATATGTGTATTACTCAATCTATTAACTATATTCCAAATTTGAAAACTTTATCCCTATATAAGTGTTAAATGTCTTTAGGAGAGAGCTGACCTAGTAGTAATGAGTAATTTATACCTTAATTATTCAACAGAAATGATTTTAATTGTAAAATGTCACTCTAAAGAAGGAAAACAAAACTTTTTTTCTACTTTGAAACATTCCTGGACACCTTTTATACAATCTTTTATATCTAATGAAGGTGTTGTTATTACAAGGTTGATAAAACAAAGGCATCTTTAAATGGCTATTTTTCATTTGTTTAAGCACATGTTTACTTATTATCACCTTACCTCCAATAACTTTGTAAGCCACTAATGTAGAGTACCAAACAAACAAATGCTTACTTATAAAATATTAGCATTATTGCTTAATGAAAATCTAACCCTGAATGTATCTAGAATCTACCTTTTTTATTTGATCACAAATATTAATAAATGGCATTCTGTATTCCCATTACAAGGTAGTTTTGAGTTGTATAAAATTTTAATATTGATGCATATTAATGAATATGAGGGAGGATTAATTCAAATTTCAGAGTCTACTTCAAAATAAAAAACAAATTTCTGAGCCTAACAATTATGTTGACTTCACTGTAATATTTTAATGAGGACCTCTTAATCATCTCTATATTTAATATTGATACATATGATTGTTCTACAAAGATATTCTCAAGGTCAACATATCTAATTTTATATGTTAGCTCTATGAAGGTGGAAATCATAATACAGTCATTTTAAAAATATGGCTTTGCATAGTTTAAAGACTGAATATGTTCTGAGAAACACATCATTAGAGGATTTTGACATGGTGTGAATATTAGAGCTCAGTCTCACAAGCCTAGAGATCAATTACTCCACATGGTCTCCTGATAAAATCTTGTGTCTACAAGATATATGACATTGCTACTAGTGTAACATGGAATATTGCTTAGTGGTAAAACTATAAATAATTTCAAAGGATATACTCTAAAATGATGAAAAGTAGAGTGCTACAGATACATAAATCAGTAACAATCATTTGTTATCATTATCAAGTACCATCATTATCAAATACTTGAAGAATTATACATATTATACTTTTATACAAATGTCAACTCAGATTTTTATACAGTGGCATCATCATAAACCATGAATAATGCATTGCAATATGACCTGAAGGCTAATATGTACTAGGTGATACAAAGTTTTCAAAACTAGTACCATTTTATGGGACCACTGTCCTAAATGAGGCCTGATTAGTGTTATTGTGTGACATGTGCTGTAGGTTAATCATACTTTAAAAAGACTCTCTATTTCTATATTCTTCACAAAAGCACATGAAATAAAATTTCAAACTAATACTGAAGAAAAATCAGTATAATGTCTCTAAATTACTTATAAGAAGCACATGACTGAGAAACTGCCAATTTGGTATTCCATTAAAAAGAATTTTAATAATCTCTACACTGTAGAAATTTCCTAGCATAATGGATCAGATGAATCTGTTATTCCTTTTCATTAATTAAAGCATATTACATACTTTAGCATTTAAAAGCAATAAGTGAAATATTATAGACTATAGAGAAGTAAGTCTATAGTGCTTTTAAGAAACAATAATTATAATGAACTTAAAATGAATGAACAAGCTTCATGTGATTATAAGCTTTCAATGCATGGATAACACTAAAATATGTTATAAATATAAAACAGATTTCAAAGACAGTGTGTGTAGAATAATGCATTGTGTTTCTTTCATAATTTTTGTACTGAGTGCATATTGAAATGATAATTTTGAGTACATTATTATAGATTGAGGTGCAGTTTTGTTTTACTTTGCTAGTATGGCTACTTGAAAATTTAAAATTACCTGTATGTCTCCTTTTTTATTTCTATTGAACAATATTGATATAGGAAACTGATTAGTGAAAGATATAAATTAAACAATCCTACACATTAATATAAAAATGTCATATGCAAAACATCAGTAATAGCTCCCTTGTAGTGTATTTGCCAACTAAGTTTTTGATATATTCAATATAATTAATTTCCTAATTTGATGAATATGGCATTTCATAACTATTGAAACAACTTAAAATCTACAGAATCTATTTTATTTTCTCATTCAGAATTGCCACGTTTTTGAAAAAATATTGTGGAAGCATAAAAATTAGAAAGCCTTTGAAAAACTTAAGACCAATGGAAATATAGTGAGAGGTAAATTATATTCAAAATCTGCAGAACATATATGACATCTTTTAAGAATGGTATCCTTTTTGTAAAAATTTTACAAATTCTATTAAACAAACATTAACAAAATTAACACTTCTCATACTACTAATTCCCTGTTAGTTCATCAAAAAGAACAGGTTATTCTGTCATTGTTTGTTTGATCATTTTTTATACATAGATCTTGTAACTTGAACAATCATTTCTAAAATAACAATATGCAATATATTAACTAGTCTCAATTTCTTTGTTTTTTAAAAATTCTGTATTATTTCTATCCTTTTTGTTTTGCTTTTTTAAAATAAAAATTTAAAAAATGTATAAAAGTAAATAAAACATTTAGACTACTTCCCTAAAATTTATATTCTATCAGAAAAATCATATTAGCCTCTCACTTAAATCTCCTTCATCTCCCATAATTATTTTTTTGCATAGTAAATGTTACATCTACCCCATTGCATACATCAGTTATGAATAGACACAGACAAGGTGTGCTCTAAAATCACAGTGAATGTTTTAACTTAAAAAATACTTTAAAAGGCACCTTGCCATTAATCACCTTCGAAATGATTCTCCTAGCTTCATAAAAAATATCCAGAAAAGCTTCAAGAAAAATATCCAATTTTCCTGCCACTTTCTGCAGCAGTTCTGGAGTCCTCTTTTGTGAGTGCCTTTAGTTGTGCTGTCATGGCTGCCTCAATATCCTGAATCAGTTTAAAATGTTTACCTTTCACAGTCATTTTGGCTTTATAGAAGAACTTGATGTTTCATGATGCCAGAGGCAGTAAATAAGATGGATGAAGGAACACTGCAATGTTTTTATGAGCCTGAATTTCCCCTGGATGGCTCCTGGTAGCAACATTCACTGCATTTTTGATCATACTTCGTAAAGGCAATAACAAAAAAGAACTTCTATAACTGCTTTAGAAAGTTGCAAGAATGATGGGACAAGTGTGTTCAAAATGAAAGGAGATATTTGGAGGAGGATTATGGCAGTGTGTTTTTACTGTAATAAAGTTCTAAAATTTAAGCACTATTTTTTGATCACACTTTGTGAATCCTGTTTTATACAATTGGAGATCAGGGAGATGATTGTCTTTATATTTGTTTCCCATTAGAAATAGAAACTCACAGTATTATTTTCAAAGAGAAGTCTTGTATATTTAAAACTATGTTTGAATGATGAAACAGTTTCATAAATTATGCTGTGACACATTTCTGTGACATAAGCTGAGATGTACCTTTGCATTGTCACAGTTATCAGATATCTGCTCTTGAGAGTCTGGATACAAATTGTTACTCAGAAATGTTTTTCTGACTTATTTGATATTGTGAAAAATTGATTGGCCTTTTTACAGAGCAGTAATTAGCTAACCACACCTGAATGCAAGCTTGTGACTCAGAGGTGGTGGAGACCATGGGTGTAGAAATAGTTTTTCAGTTTATCTTGCTTACCGAATGAGTTCATGTTCTGTTTGTCTTATGAGCTCTCTATCTGCATGCATAACTTAGCTAGTGGTTTATGATCTAATCTTGCAATGTAGAGCAAAGTCTTATTTGCTAGTCTGTATTCATTTGGTTGTTCTCTTGGATTACTTGTATAGCAACTACACTGAGTCTCCCAAAAGAAATTTCTGAGCTATTTTCTATTCTTACACCATTTAGATTGTATTGATTCGGGTTTTTTCTTTAGAAGGTAGCCCTTTCTCCAAAGTATGGCTACTTACAGAGTTATGTGCATGGTTTACATTCTCAATACTAATAGTTTTTCCATACACAATATTTGCAGTTTAGGTTTAGTGATATAAGACTGGGAGC
>PVLA01020178.1:0-10736 GCA_004027455.1 Hydrochoerus hydrochaeris
ATATATTTGCTTACTTAGGGGAAAGGTGAGCTGAGAAGAGTCTGATGGGCCTGCACCTCATCAGAAGCACAGCAGCTGAACCCAGACAGTCAAGTCTGACTAAGTTCAGCAGTGGTTTCATAAGACAGGCAGCAGGAGCATAGATCGAGGCCTCTAGTGGATATGAACTGGGTGTAACATGTCCATAAATTTTTTATTGCATAACTATACCTTTTCTGATCACATAATTATGCTCTTACACTATGATGCTTTTAATTCTGCTGGGAAGGAGACCAGGAGGTGAGTAAACTCAATTAATTTAAAGGGGTAGAAGAAATATATCTGGTTGAGAGGAGATGAGGAAAGGCATAATTTTAACATTGTATTTTAAAGAAAAACAGATGCATCAGCATGGCGTGTGGCAGCGAGGGCTGCTGCTGCTCTGCTCACTTCACTTTTGTTCTACCATTTCTGTGTCCCATCTTGTCTACAATCAAAGTTAAAGTTATCTTTAATGATACTATGATATAATACAATTGTTAGATTTTAAATGCTGCAGAACTTAACACTGGATCCAGTAGGCCCATCCCTTACATTTCTCCTGTCAATTTGGAATTCAGATTTGTAGTTCTTGGCTGTGCATATTAGTAACTTTCCCTCATGAAAACAGGAAACAATCTAGGTTTTTACCTATTCAGTATGTGGAATGAAAAGTTGTGTGCAGGTGTGCAAAAGTGGAAAATTTTGACCCACACTGTGTTTCATCTATCAGCTTTTCTGTAGGTCTCCCCAAGCAAATACAAAGTCTTTTCTGCTTCAATTTCTTTTCTGTGGCCCTACTTCTAACGTTTTCCTACCACTATGTGCTTCTTGTTTAGAGGCATTAAATCAGAAAAACAACCTTAGAATCCTATAAAAAGAGCATTTGACATCTACTAAGTGAAAGACATAGAAAGTGAGCAAATGCTCAGGTGGAAGATATGGGTATTATCTTATGTGGTACAGGAGCCCCAACTCTGAGTCACAAGACACACTGGAACACACACAATCCACATCTGATTTTAGTGATCTGTGTATATCTCCCTTGGCCAACTGAATCAAAGTCCAGTGGAAAGAACTGACTTCTAGGTGAAACCACAAGGAGCCATTTCCAACCACATCACACTTATTCGTGAAAACATATTTCACCTGAGAGATGCTCTCCAAATTGTTACTTATATGTACAAGAAAATATATGGATTAGAAGTTGAGAATTACAGAACATTTATTGTACATTGAAAAAGTGCTGTGAAATCCTCTTGTACAGGCTTTTACATCTCCCTTTTAAACTTTGACAAGAATGCTTGCTGTGCCAGGTAGTTAAACACTCTTTGGGCAGCTGCCAGTCTTAAAGCAGAGGATAAGTTTCTCCAACATCTCTTTGGTGAATCCCCATTGAAACCAATGAGCAATGGAATGTTGATCAGACAGACAGCTGGGTTCATTACTGGAGTGCATTGTGTGGGCCGGTACAAACTGGAGTGCATTGTGTGGGCCGGTACAAACTGGAGTGCATTGTGTGGGCCAACAGAAACTGAAAACAATGGTCAGTCATGACCATGGCTGTTCTCTGATGGATACCCAAATGGTTCTCAGTGAAAACTGCTTCATAGTCACTGAAACATCTCCCCTTAACTATTACAAGTATTTCTCTCTCTTCTAGTAAGCTAGAAAAACTAAGTATACTTCTCAGTTGATTTGAAAAGCTCTCAGACTACCATTGCCTTCAGAAATTAAGGTGAGGTGGTTTACAACATGTGTTTGTATTTACCATTGCATTTGTTAACTAAGAGTAAGAAAAAAAGAGATTTTAGTATTTTATTTTGTGTATACCTAGGTGTCAGGTACATTTTTACTAAGATGTAAAATGTGGTTGCTAGCTGATAAATACCAGTTTAGCATGTGACATTCAAAAATTAAAAAGTTTAAAACAAGCACAGCTTTTTCCAGCTGCTAGGAAAGGTTGCCTAGATGATTAGATGGATAACACAAGTACCTTGGAGACTTGTTGGCCCTAAGGCCCAGAGAGGAATTCACCAAGTCACTTGTTGCTTCATGTACGGGTGGTGATCTCCTTCACAGGCCAGTCAGAGAAGTGCTCTAACTACTTCCAACTCACCTTTTTACATATCCCTCTTCCAATGAAACAGCAATAGTTTATTATAAAGTTGTCTCTTTTTAAACATTCCTGCTCCAAGTAAGAATATTTGCAACTTGGGCTTACACATGTCTCATAGGAAGAAGTTCACATGTTACTTAGGAAGATAAAATTGTTTACCACTTACATCCTGGATAGACTGGTTGAATTTTTTCTTCTACTTTGTACAGATGGCATGCACTGGCTCTGAAGTGGAATCTACTCCAAAGAGAACTTCAGGGCTATGCAAACCAAATAGAAATAAAGAGCAGAAGACCATATACACAGTTTTCTGCAATGCATATAATGGCAGATCAATTTCTAGAGTCTTCCTTCTTTGGAGTGCATTCTTAAGCACTGAAAGATGTTCAAACATTACAAGTTGAAAAAAGTGCCATTTGATATATCTCTGCACATGTGCATGGCTTACCTTCTCCAACAGCTTAATTAGAATGCGGGGATAACATTAATTATGATGTATCTACCCATATAAAATCATATTGTATAAATGATGGGGAAATGGTTAGAATTGCGTAGTGTTCACAATTTCTTTACATTAAAGAATAGTCATCATTGATGCTCAAATGTAAATATGAGTCATTTGAAAACCAGACGCTTTAGGCTCATGTGACACTCAAAAACATAGAGCCTGAGATTGCTCTCACATTTCAACTTGAGGTCAACAGTCTTTATCAAGCTTTATACAGAATTATTGAAATTAAGGTTTCCTTTACTTTCCCTTCCTGTCTTGAAGATGGGACTTTCAGACCCGTTATAAACCAGGTCTCTATAGAGCAATACTCATCCTTAACTGACTTTATGAAAGCTTCTGAAGCACTTCATCTTTTACAGAAAGTAAATGGACACGTTAGAAGTCATGGGTCTTTTTCTCTCAGTGACCTACAGCAGAAAAAATGAACTTCTGGAAAATTTTCAGATGTGCACCATAAGTACACTGAGTTCTTTTTGACTTAGACCAAAAAGCTAGGTTCAAAAGATGTAACAATAATGTAAAATCAAACATTGACTTTTAATGAGACAAGCAGCATACCAAATGCCTATTGCATTTAGAGATGAATGTCAGATTGTTAATTTTAGACAATGAGAACATCAAAAGCCAGGCTATCTACCAGTTTCCATCAGAGCTCAAGTAGTCCTGAGAAAAGGGCCCTGGTGGCTTAACAACCAGACAAGAGACAGGAGCAGGAGACATTTTCCAGTGTCTAGTCTTGAGAAAAGACAAAAACCAAGCCATCTGGTTATTTTAAATTATTAGTTATTTTGCAACAGAAAAATGAAAACCCCTTTGCCTTTTTATACCAATTCCTAGTGACAACAGTAAAACTTTTTTCCTAGATCCTGTTCCTCAATAGAGGGAAGGATGTTTCGGAAAGACATGTTTATTAGCCAGTCAACACCAGATATTGGAAAAATTTTACAAATATTTCACTTGATACTTAAGCAAAACTACTCCTTTAATATTCTACAACAGGTGATAGGAGAAAGCCAATGTGAGAAAACAAAGAAACCAAAACACCACTGTCTTTGCTGTGTCCTTATTAGAATTAGACCTTATGTCCGATTCTTGGGACATAAGAATTAGACCTTATGTCCGATTCTTGGGGATCCAAGAAGAGCTCAATGACTGGGCTCAACTGCTACTGCTATGGGAATCCAGGCCACCTGAGAAAGCACTGCCTTGAGGCCCCCAACCCATGCCTTGACTTCAAAGGCTGCCACTGGAAGGAAGCCTGCACTCTGAGGCTGAGGCTCCAGAGCTGAGATTCATCTCCCAGGTATTCTAATAAGACCAAAGGGCCTGGAGGCACTCTACCTTGTTCCCTTGGGCAGATTGTCATCTCTGCCTGTCATCTCCATGGAGTAGCCCTGAGTGATCACAACTAGAAGAAAAAGGCAGCCAACAGATGAACATTGGGACATGTGTCTTTGTCCTTCAACTTCACCCTTTCTTCTCAGGATCATACTTCAATAAAAACAGTCACACTGAATAAAAAACAACAATGCCTCTTTATGGCATACCTGAGATAACTTTCTCTTCCTAAGTTTCTTGTACCTATGTCTAAAATCTTAGGTCCCACCTAGATAAATTTTATATACTGTCTAAATCTGTAATATCTACCTGTCTATCTATGTATCTATCTATTGTCTATCATCTATCTATCTATCTATCTATCTATCTATCTATCTATCTACCTCTCCATGTTGCCAACTAATCAAAATGATGCTGAGAATGGTTCTTACAAATATGAGGAGTATGGTTGTTTATGTACAAAACCTTAATAGTCTTTATCATTGGTGAAAATAATACATTAGTCTGGCTCTCATTTGTCATAAAAATTTAGTGATAATGATTAGTAAATCTATAGGACATATGACGGAATGTTAGACTCCATCCGCAAAGGATTCTCAGAACCACTAGGTTACAATTGCTAGCCCTTAAAAGGAGTTTCCAAACTTACCAGTGAGCTCTAATGTTTGTGGATTGATTGCACATGCTCTTATGTCTTGGAAAATTTGTTCTTGCATAGACGATACCAAACTCTGAGTAATCATACAAGGTAAAATAAATTACATACATGGTTGATTCCTTTTAGATTCCTTTTAGTGTGATCCACCAGATCTTGTCCAAAGACAAGATTATAGGCCACATATTGAGGCACTCATTAGCCATACTCAAATGGCATTAAGTGGTATAGCAGCTGGTCTCTCTTCTGACTAAAAACTAATTAATGGAACTAGTAATCCTCCAGAATAGGATGGCATTAGACATTCTAACAGCAGTACCAGGGGGACAACTACAGTGGTGAATACTGAATATGATGTGTATATTCCTGATGCTCCAGCTAAAATCTCAATAGGTTTTCAAGGTACTAGAGGACACATCAATGACTTATCAGACTCTAAAATGTCCTGAATCTCATTTTAGCCTCCTTATGAATAGTCATTTCTAGCTCCTCTTGCTGGAGAGCTTTGTTGACTGAACTGGCAATTACCCTGTTGATTCTACTATTTGGCTCAGGCATACTTAACTGTTTCTTTCCGTTTTTCTCTCATAGACATTTAGCTCTAAGCTTACCATTGATTAAAGCAATTGTATGGAGTCTATCAGGGTCTGACCTAGATCCCCAGTCTCCCAAACAAGGGTACAGTGAAGGTTTAAATGAATGAGACAAGTGGTATGATTTTAGGGCTCCAGGAGGATCAAACCCTTTTGTAGAGTTCTTGACTCTGTGGCCGTGATGAGGGCTTAGACCAAGAGCTTCTCTGGACTCCCCTTATTTATTAGGTCCAAACAAAGACCAAGGGCACTGATGATAGTGTGGGAAATGAGCAGGACCTTGGGAGTTACCTCAAAGACTTCTCCAAGTAGTAAATTATGCCAGTTTTGGAGAACTGTTTTATCTCTATGATGACATTTATAGTAGGAGTGAGACTGCAGCAGTGAGATGTATACAACTGGAATCTCTATCTAGTTTATTGATATTTCAGCTACCTCATTGTCCTCACTGTGGTCTTATCATGCCTTTTGAGGGTTCTCTGGCATCACAGACCACTATAGGCCTCAGCCAGGACCAGTGGTTCACAGGGGTTCCCTTACTATGCATCAGCTGCCATCACCAGCCAAGGAGTATAGATCCAGGAAAGACTAACAGATAAAAGTAGAAAGACAATTAGTTAACTTTAAATCCTACTCAGAGCCACTTCACTGTGTTCTCCAACAATGGCTATCGAGGATCTTTAGATAGCCACTCTATGCAGTATCTCAAATGGCCAATCAACAAGTGTGAACCATTTCATGCTGACTAAACTAGATCACTTATTATTGCCTGTTAGTGCCTTATGGCAGTTAGAAATACTTCCTCAGAGTGAGGAATGTGATAGGAGCTAAGTTAGATAACATATTATAGTCAGTCACAAAAGCCTGGGCCTCCAAAGGAGCTAGGGTAGAAAATCACACAGCTTGTAACTCTGTGGGAGAGAGACAATTTCTACTGTAGGCCATGCGTCAGGACAACAGAGGTCTAGAAAGGATGGGAAGAGCAGGGTGTGGTGGCTTTCTAGAGAAGTGGAGCTCTGTTGAATGAGGGGGTAAATTATCAGAAATAAATGCTTTTGATTCCCTACTGTTGGCCATATGACCCCGGAGAACAAAGGATATAAGTTCCTTAAGGCTAGAAAATCTAGACCAGGACCAATGGCTCTGGCTGTTGGACACAAACATCCCAAAACCTTGCTGGCTGCACCTGGGTGTGTGTAAATGTCTCCCACGTGTCTTCTCTGTAACGTACTCACAGGGCAAAGCCATGTCCCATTTCTTCTGCAGTGTCAGGGTGGAGATCCCAAGTGTTGAGACCAAGGCTAATGCTTTAAAGTGCTGGTCATAAGGAGATGTGCAAGGTCCCTAGGTCTGAAAGGAAATGCCCCAGTCCTAGCTCAGTACGGTGTTGACATCTGTGCTCCAGGCTTGACATGGGCCTTCCTCAGCGTACCCAGATAGGCATCAAAGATGAAAACAGTGACATGCAGATATGGAACATCTTATCTCTCCCTTCTTTTCACAAAAATGCCTTTGTTTCCTTTGCTTGTGATCTCCATAGAAGGGATTGTTTTAATTTGTTTTCTTATACTTTGGCTTCTTATTTACTGTTTTTCAGAGTTTTGCAATACAGTTCCAGCTAGCCTTGAATTTGCTGAGCAGACCAGGCTGGCCTAAAATCCCCAAGAGTCTTTCTGCCTCATCCTCTGAGAGCTGGGATTACACGTGATCCACAGCATCCCTACAAAAAAATACTCTTTTGTATTTTCCATGTACCCTTTGTACATTACTCAGTTCCCTATTTTGATCAATATTTCCTGAGCAACCTTACTTGTAATCCTGTTGAGACAAGGCAAATGCCTCAGAGTGCTGGTCACAAGAAATCATTCAAGGCTCCCTCAGCCTAAAAGGTAATGCCTCAGTCCTAGCTCAGGGCAGTGCTGACATCCATGCTCCAGGCCAGAAACACACCTTGCAGAGGAAGCCCAGATAGGCATCAGCTATGGAAATGGGTGACATGCAGATATGGATCATCTGATCAATCACTCCCCCTATTTTCCCCAAAATGCCTTGTTTCTTCGGCTTTTATTTTCCATGGAGGGGACTGTTTTAATTTCTTTTATTTTTTTTTACTTAGGCTTCTTGTTTTGTCTTTTTTAGACAAAGCTTTGCTGTGCAGTTCTGGCAAACCTTGAACTTACTATCCAGACAAGGCTGTCTTGAATTGACAGGCATCTTTCTGACTCACCTTCTGAGTGCAAGGTTTACAGGTGAGCCAAAGCATGCCTGGAAAAAAATACCTTTGTTACTTTCATGTACCCATGTTGTGTGATGCGGTTCCTATTTTGATGAATATTACCTGAGCAGATTTACTTGTAATAATGAAGGTTGATTGTTTTCTGACCCACATTATACCATGTCATGACTTTGCTGTATCAAATACCTGTGCCAACACATTCAGGATCACACTTGGAAATCCAGTTATTCTTCTCCTTATTTCCAATAAAATTTTCCTAACTCCCCTCTTTGCTTTTTTACTTCACTCCTTCATAATAGGAAAACATGAGCCTGACACCTCAGACTGCTAACAGGTTTGGAAATTTTAGCCCCTGTGCTCCTTTACTTGAAAAGCATGAAAGAGTTTTTCATTGGGCTTTTCTGGCTTCACATCTTTCAATACAATTTTCTTGCCCATGGAATACAGCACGAATTTTGTCACAAAGGTCCAGAAAAAAGACTGCCAGGCCCGTGGTTATTCTTTGAAATATTTCTATTGATGAAATTATAATTTGAATTTTATGAGTTTTATTATATTAAACAATGAGTGCTTAACAGGGAAAAATCACAAAAATAAAATATTGAATATTTAGTATCTAATGTTTCCTTTTTAGCATCCAAATTTTCAAAATTGACAGATGTTGAAGTACAAAGTTAAAAAAAATGAACAAGACAAATAATCACCTAGGAATTACAAGGAAAACAGCAATAATGGTGTTATGATGTGCGTTTTGGAGTCTGCCTCAAGCCTACTGCAGTTACAGGAGGCAGGCCTGTTCAAGGAGGGCTGAGTCTAGCATTCGTGATTGGTTTGTTGTGGAGTCTGGAATATTCCATGTGAGTGCTGCACCCACAGAGGGGCTGGTAGCTGACATACAACATAAGCGAGAGAAGGCAGCAGATTCTTCCATTTTTGCTCCTGTCACCTTTGGTTCCTGCTGCCCCTATGAACAGCTGTCCCTCAGCCACATCACCATGCTTTCGAGCCAGCTGGAAATGGACTGTAACCTCCACAATCTGTGAGCCAAATAAACCTTCCTTATTTCATCCTGAGCATCAGGTATTTTGTTTCAGGAATGAGAGAACGTTAACCGAGAAAAGTCAAAAGAGTAACCTTTACTTCAGTTAGAATTCCTAGGGCATTCTGCACAAAGACTACAACATAGTTCACACTTATGGTTTTTTGTTTTTTGTTTTTTTTTTGGTACCGGGGATCAAACTCATGACTGGGATTCATATGTATTACTTACACTGATATCACATATATTTTGCTTTACTGGGCTTTTCTTCACACATATGATATCATCTCAAAAGTCTTCCCTTTCATTATGCATTTCTTGTTCTGTTATACAGCCTGTAGCTGATAGGAACATAAAATGTCAATTAAAGCAATGATTAATTTCTTATTATATGCTGTCCTCTTAGAATAGTCATCAACATTTTCACGTCATCAATGTACTTCCTTACAAAACATAAAGATAACATGCGAGATAAATCTCCCATGAACTACAAGGAAATATCAATAGAATTCTTCTCATTTGTTGATGTGGTTTTGGCAACTTTGTATAGAATTTTGATTTCCTGTATATCTCTTTGAATCTGCTTCGTGTATTATGTTTGTTTCTTATACTGTTCATTCAGGGATTAAACATATCAAATTGAATAATACACTCCTGAACAATCAATGGATCTCAGAGGAAATTAAAGAAGAAATTAAACAATATCTGAAAGCAAACAAAAATAGAAATGCATCTTACCAGAATGTGTGGAATGCAACAAAAACGATCCTCAGAGGAAAATTTATTGCACTGAGTTCCCACATTCAAAAAACAAAATGAACACAAACAAACAACTTGAAACTACACATCAAACAGCTAGAAAAAGAAGAGCAACCAAGCCCAAAAGCCCAAAGCCAAAACAAGGGAGGAAATTATAAGGATAAGAGGAGAAATTAATGCAATAGAGACTAAGAAAACAATACAAAGAATCAATGAATCAAGGAGATAGTTCTTTGAAAGAATAAATAAAATTGATAAGCCCATAGCCAACCTAATGAAAAAAAGGAAAGTAAAGATTCAAATTCATGCAATATGGAATGAAAAAGGTGAAATCATTACCGACTCTGTGGAAATACAGAAGATCATCAACACATATTTCAAAAACCTCTATTCTCGTAGGTTTGATAACACAGAAGAAATGGACAGATTCCTAGAAACACATGAACCACCAAAGCTGGATTAAGAAGATGTAACACTGCTGAATAACCCAATTTCTATTAATGAAATTGAAAATGTAATTAAGTCCTTACCAACAAAGAAGAGCCCAAGCCCAGTGGGATTCACTGTGGAATTCTACAAGAAATACAAAGAGGACTTAATGATGACACTGCTCAACCTGTCAACAAAATCAAAAGGGAAGCAATTCTCCCTGAGTCATTCCTGGAAACAAATATTACTCTAGTACTGAAACCTGAGAACTACCCAACTAAAAAGGAGAACTACAGGCCAATCTCCCTAACGAACATAGATGCAAAAATTCTCAATAAAATATTGGCAAACAGGATTCAGGAAATCTTCAAGAAGATTATACACCATGACTAAGTGGAATTCATCCCAGGCATGCAGGGATGGTTCAACATATGTAAATCAATAAATTTAATCCACCAAATCAATAGAGCCTAATGTAAGAAACACATGATCGTTTCTATAGATGCAGAAAAAGCTTTTGATAAGATCCAGCACCCATTAATGATAAGAGCATTACAGTGAATTGGAATAGATGGTCTTTACCTAAATATGATAAAGGCCATCTATGACAAACCAAAACCTGGTGTCATATTAAATGGCCAAAAATGAAAGCCTTTACCTTAAAACCAGGCACAAGACAAGGATATCCCTTATCATTGATCTTATTCAATATAGTACTGGAAATTCTAGCCAGATAAATTAGACAAGAGAGATAAATAAAAGGAGTAAAGAAAGAAAAGAGGAAATTAAATTATCATTATTACAGATGACATGATACTCTACATAGAAGACTCCCAAAACTCCATTGAAAGACTCCTAGATATAATAAATCAATTCGGAAACATAGCTGGATACAAAGTCAATACTCAAAAATCAATAGCATTCATATATGCTAACAACAAAATCATTGAGAGATAAATAAGAGAAGCCACACTCTTCACACTAGCATCCAAAAAAATGAAATACTTAGGAATATATCTAACTAAAGAAGTAAAAGAGT
>PVLA01020179.1:0-10739 GCA_004027455.1 Hydrochoerus hydrochaeris
GGAGTGTGAGTTTGGAGGCCTCTTGTTGAGGATGGCAGTGCCAGCCAGTGCTTGGAGACAAATCCATTAGGTCTTCCATTCAGCATGTGCTCCGATCAGCATTTTGAAGGATATTTGCGCATCAAGTGTGAAAGGCCTACATGAAACAAGTAACAATTCAATAAGTGGAAAAGTTTTTACTGGCAAGTCTGACATTACATTTATTCCATTAAATGTTTCATGCAGTTGAGTCTGTCTTTGAAGAAATAAAACTTCAAATTATCAAAAACATGTGATTGAATAGGAGAAAACGAAGACATTACAGCATAATTATTAAATACTTGAAGTACTCTACCTCCCCAACTTCCCTCCAATCTCCTTATTCCATGTGAATTCATAGGGATTCCAATATATCTGTTTCTGTGAGAATGATGGTTTGCTTAATTTATTTACTGATGAATAGAGGAGAATCATGTCTTCCAACACTACCCATCCTGTTTTCCATCACCGTTATTTCAGTAGGGTTCTAGCAATTCTGTGCATTTGTCTGGCAATTCCCCACGCCTTCTTCAAACACCATGAAAACTTGTTTTTCTTTTTTCCCCTTTGGTTTAACCTTTCTGTTCTCACTTGGGCATGATTTCAACCCATCATGCTCCTCCTCTGTCTCTCTCACTCCTCTAGTAGGATGCACTGCCTAGGTATCATCCTGAGACTTCACATTCCTCTGAGCTGGAAACCTACACTCCATCATACACATTTCTTTTTAATTTGAAGCTCCGTTGGTGCTGGTTGTTTAGTTGTGTGTGTGGGTTTGGTTTGGTTTGGTTCTTGCTACCAAATTCATTGAGCTACATATATGGTGCAAATCCCACCCTATTTCAGCCTTAGGAAATTCAGCAGGTGTATGCACACCCCTGGATGTAGCAAAATCAGGATTAGACCAGGCACTTTCATCAGGCACTTTCTTTTATGAAAATGAAAACCTCCAGACCCCTAAGGGAGAGGCAGTACTGGCCAAATGTATGGAAAGTTCATACTGGTGAACCATTGGAAAGCAGAAGTCAAGTGCTGTTACTGCTGGGTGGTGTGGTTGCCGTCATAACCAGCATTCCTGCTGACACAGGGCAGCGTGTCATTCTGCATCTCTTAGAGGGAGCCACAAAAATCCACACCAAGCTGCAAGCTGTTTAGTCACTTGATTCCCAGGCTGTGCGTGCACTGTCGGCACTCCCTGATTCCAATGGAGCCAGCTCTCCCTGGTCACCTCAGTCTCAGGTCCCGCCAACCCCTCAGCTGCCTTCTCTCCTGTACCATTTCCATTTCCTGAAGGGTGACACCAGCATGGAGAGTGTTGGCAAGAGGGTGCCAAGTGGCTGCTGCCAGTGGGAAGGAAAGACAGTGGGATAACATCCCAATCATTGATTATCTGTAATCATTATGGTGCTGGTCCCCAACTCAAGAAGATCAAGGCAATTGACATACAGTTATTGAACAGTCAGCACTTGGAAGAGTTTGGGGACTTTTCACGGCTGTCAGTGTTGGTCGTGCAGGCAGTGTACATTGTGTGATACCGCTCATGCCTGAGGGCACAGGAGCGCAGATTCAGGGCAAGTGAGGACTACGACTGTAGGAAAGAGTTCCAGGATGAAGTCCCTTCTCTGCACAGGGTTGACATGGTTGGTTCTGGGCATCAGGTCTGCTCCTGGCAGGTCCTCTAGCTGAGCCTCTGCAAGGTCTTTCCTGAGTGGTAAAGTTCAGCAGTGTCTCCATCCCCATGATGAGTGAGTCTTCCCATGTCCCTCCTCACTCAGCAGCTGCCATGGGCTGGGCGACAGGCCCTCCTCACTCAGCAGCTGCCATGGGCTGGGCGACAGGCACACTGTGGAAGGAAAGGGAACAATAGTGTCTTTTGAGGGAGGCTGGGAACAGAGTGGGCAGGAAGCACAAAGGATATCAGGGATGCACAGGGCGAAGAGGCAATGGGCGGTGCAAACCCGCTGGATGACCCAAGGTAACTGGAGCGGATTTGGGTTGCTCCGGAAGACACTTTCCCAGCAGATGTTGGAAGGCGCAGTCAGGTCTTCTTACTGCTGCGACCCTGGGAGCTTACATCATCCTGCCCAGACGGTAGGATGTGCACCTGGCAGCAAACGGGTCCTTGAAGCACAAAGCAGCCTGCATGCTTGGGAGGGACAGGCGTGTGACCGGAGTGGTATCACTTCTGCAGATTTGAGCCCCACTGGGCCTTAGCTTTTGCATCTGTGCCCCCTTCTAGGTGTCACTTTTCTTGCTGTCAACTGGGAAGCCCACTTTGCACATCCAGGTCTTCCTCAGAGAAAGGGGGATGGCTCCCTCCTCAGCAGGAATCAGTTCTCAGGAGACCCAGTCAGCAAAACCACACACCCAGTGAGTCTTCAACTAGTCCTTCCACATAATTATTTGTAGTTCGCTGTGAACTTTTAAATCCTTCTTGAATTTTCACACAAATAGCATTCATTTTCTTTTCAGAAGCCTATCAGAGTGCCATACTTGTTCTATTATGAAACACCTTGCTTTTTTCTTCCCCAAAGGTTCCCTGGCTGAATTATCTCATTTTGTGTTTTGTGGACACCCCAAACAGCATCCCTATCAGACCTGCAATAGTCCCTCACTCATTGTACCCCACATCCTCAAAGGGAAGACACTGAGCGGTCACGCTGAGAACTGTGCTGAAATATGAGCTTAAGTTCCTTGGTGGATTCGGCACCACAGTAATTCATTACCACCCCATCGCTGTCTAGTGCCTTTTTTGAACTAATCCACCTATGATTTAAAACTTATAAGTCAGGCTGGGGATTTAGCCCAGTGGCTTAAGTGCCTGCCTAGCAAGTGTAAGGTCACGAGTTCGATCCCCAGTACCAAAAAAAAAAAAAAAAAAACTTATAAGTCTGTCACTATATTTGAGGACCAGAAAAGGCAAGGAATCAGTTACCATAGTTAGAAAATAGCAAAACTCAGCTAGCCTTGGCATTCCAATGCCACCTGCAGCATGTAAGATAAGTATAACCCAGACAAATGTGTACCTCGTTATGTTAATCTATGCCAAGGTTTCAGCGACATGTCACCCACAGGCAACTTGGCTCAGTGTAAGACTGTCAACGGTTCCTCCCACTCACCCTTCCTACTATAATGTTGATTACTCGCATTTAACTTGCCTGAGCCAAACCTGCCTAGCAATGTATGACAAGAGAATATGTAACCAACTATAGAAAATCCTGATTTGAGCCTTCTTATTACTTTCTGATAGTTTTTTTTATATTTCCTGTTACCAACTTATATAAGTGTTTTATTGTACCCAGGATGGGGCTGATGAATTGGAATTGAGATTCCCATCAGTCTGCCAATGAAAATAAAGCTGTTTGCCTTCCAAGTTCCTCAGTCTTAACTGTCTTCCATCTGGCTTGGTCCCACTTTTCTGAAATATTGCTTCAAAAGAAACCATGCAGCATTTAAGGATGGCTAATTTATTTCAATTAATATTATGGCCTCAGAGTGTACCCATTTTCTTACATATGACTCAAGGTTATCCTTTTTATCACACTGCGGTGCTCTCTTTAAAAAAACAGCAACTAAATTTTCCTCATTCACTATTCTATTGATGGAAATATAGGTCATTTCCAAGATGCAACTGTTTTTAATTTCATTGCTCTAAACATGGATATATAGACATCCGTTATTGATGTCTGTGTTTTGGCAAAATAACAGGGGAATATCTGGGTTGAATGTTAGTTTTACTGTTGTTCTGTAAGAATCTGTGGGCTGATTTTCATAGTGATTGTACCATTTTACATTCCTAAAAATAATGAATCAGAAAGGCTTACTTTTTCCTTGCAGGCCTGTTAGCATTTGCTTTCTTTGACTTTCAGAAGACAGCCACTTTCTGAGGTGAGAGAGAATCTCAGTGTTTTTTTTTTTTTACATTTCACCCATTTCCATAAATGCTGAATATTTTTTCATGCATTTATTAGACCTGTATATTATTTCATCTGAGACAGATGTATTCTTCTAAGTGAACATATTTTGATTGGATCTCTTAATTTGAAGGGTCTAAATGTTTTTTTACTTCTTTATATATTCTAGATATTAGTTGTTTGTTTTATCAGTAGCTGTGAATTGTTTTCCAATTCCATAGGTTGTCTATTCACTCTGCTGTGTATTTCTTTTGCTGTGCAGGAGCTTTTTAATTTGATTTTATCCCATTTATTGTTTCTTGGCAATATTGTCTACACAACTGAAATTGTTACAAAAGTCATTGTCTATGCATGTCTCATAGTTTTGGCTAATTTGTCTTCCAGTAGATAGCTTTTCACATTCAATATTTAGATTTTTCATTCATTTTGATTTCATTTCAGTCCCTGAAGAGAGATGTGGATCCACATTGAATTTTCATCCTTTAGAATAGGCAGTTTTAAAGGACCATTTATTGAAGAGACTAATTTTTACTTTTGCTCCAGCAAAGGTATTTGGGCCCCTTGTCTAAGAATGGATAGCAGTCTTTCTTGGAGTTGTTCCTGTATCCTACATTCTAGTCTCGTGATCCACAGTCTGTTTTTTGTGATTTTGTGTTGGTTTGTTTTGTTTTGTTTTTTGCATACATCATGCTATTTTTCTCACTGGAGCTTTGTCACATAACTTATAGTGTGGGACATGATGCCCCCTGCCTTTCTCTTGTTGCTCAGAATTGCTATTGCTCTTCCAGATCTCTTCTGGCTCCGTATTAGTTTTAGTGTTGTTTTCTCTTGTTCTCTGAGGAATGCTGTACATATTTTGATTAGGATTGAATTACATCTGTATAACAATTTTGACAGCAAAACAGTTTTGAGAATATTGCTTCTGCTTATGCAGAAATGGGATGTTTTTGCATATTGTGATATCCTGTTCAGTTATCTTTTTCAGACTAGTGTAGCATTTATTGTGGACTTTTTTCTTTCCCTTGATGAAGTTAACTGCCAAGAATTTAATTTTTGTGACCCTATATTGAATGTTGTTTTTGCTTAATTTCTTTTTCTATGAGATTGTTATTGGTGTACAGCAACACTATTGATTTTTGTGTATTGACTTTGTCACCTGCTATGCTACTGAATTTGTTTATTAATTCTAGGAGTCCTTAGGTAGAGTTTTGTGTTTCATATGTGGAGAATCATATCATCTTCCAATAGTTATAATTTAGCTTTTTCCTTTGCTATATACATCCATTTCATTCTCTTGCCTGAATTCTGGCTAATGTTTTGAGAATTATAAATAACAGTGCATACAGTAAGCATCCTTGTGTTGTTCCTTTGTTCAAGAACAAGATAGCTTCCCCATTTATTATTATATTATACATTGGTTTGTCATAGATGGCTTTAGAAGATTAAGCTTCTTCTGTGGTTATTTTCTTTGGAGCTTTTATCATGAATGGATATTGGATTTTGTTGAAGGTTTTTCTGTGTCTTTTAGTAAGATTACACAATTTTTGCCCTCACCTCTACTTCTGTTATGTGTTGTATTTCTGGAGTAGCACACTGTGAACAATCTCTGCATCCTGGAATGATTCCTACTTGGTCGTGATGTATGGTTTTTTGGTGATTTCCTACATTCCATTTACCAGTAACTCATTGAGGAGTCCTGAATGTGTGTTCCTTAAAGATGCTGGCCTGTATTTCTCTTTTCTGGTTGCATTCCTTTCTGGTTTTGGAATAAGAGTAATGCTTAATTCCAGGACAGACTTCAGTACTTCTTCCCTTTCAATTTCAGGAAATCAATTGAGGAATACAGGCCTTCTATCTTGAATAAAGTTTTTTTGATTTCAGTAGTGAATCTGATCAGACCTGGGTTATTCTTCACAGTTCGTTTTTAGTATACCTGGTCTATTCAAATTGTTTATAACTTCGGGGTTTAGCAGTAGCAGTACAAGTGTGTCAGAATTTGAACATTGCTTTTATATTCTCCATTTAATTCAAATATAGTTTCTGGAACTAGTTGGCAATGATCTTTGGAACATTGGCAGGATCTGTTTTGATTTCACCCTTTTTCTATCTAATTTCAATCATTTAGGTATTTATTTCCCTTTTTTGGTTAAACGGGCTAGAGTTTTGTCAAATCTTCTCCCTTCTAAGAACCAGCTCTTCAATGTATTGATTTGTAATTTTTGCAGTAAATTTAACAATATCTGCACTGATTTTTATAGTTTTCTTACTCATATTAGATTTGGATTTGTATTGTTCTCGTTTTTCTAGTTCTCGAGGTCCATGTTCAGGGTTTTTAATCATTATTTATTTATTTATTGAGCTTCTGTTTTTCTAACGTGGGCATTCATTGCTATAATCTTTCCTCTTAGAATACTTCCATTTTGTCCCATAACTTCTGGTAACTTTTAATGGCATTATCACTTGACTCTAGATTTCTACAGTGTTCCACCAAACAGCAGAATACATGTTCTGATCTGCAGCCCGTGGTAATTTCTGGGAAATACTGTAGGTCACATGCTAGATGAGAAGCCAAGCTTAAGTAAATCCAAAAGAATGGAAATTACTCCTTGCATATGATCTTAAAATAATGCAGTGAAACTAGAAATCAATGGCAAAAGAAACCCACAAACTTTGCAAGCATATGTAAAGTGTCTTGACCTTAGGACTCTGGTAAATAATCACTGGGTTGTAGAACATAGCAAAGTATTAATTCATAGCGTCAAGCAATTCTTCTTTGATTTCTGGTTTGATTTCACTATCTTCTGATAGTAACCCTGGAGTGAATTACGTTCTTCTGTATTTACTACAGCATGCTTTGTGGGCAAGCACGAGATCTATTTTGGACACTGTCTCCTGTGATGTACAGAAGAACGTGTATTCCATTGGTGGGTGACTGTAAATATCTGTTAACACCATTGATTAGAAGTCTTGATTGAACTCTATCGTTTTTGCACTGAATTTTTCTCTACTACACAGGTCTGTTTTTGAAAGTGGGGCATCATGAAAGTGGGGAACAATAAGTCTCTGACTGAGAAGCATTCCTGTTGCTACCAGGTAGTGGAAGTGCAGGTGTGGTGTTGTGTGCTTGCTGCATATTGTGCTAGTGTACAGTATTATAGTGCAGGTAGTGACTTGCTTTGTGTGTGCATGTGTTTGGTTTTTTTGTCCTTTGCACTCTATGTTTGTGTGAAAGTTGGGTAACGCTCATTTGACAGACTTCCAAACGAATTTGATTTGTGGAGGTCCTTCAGTAGTGGAACAAGTTTCTAAAAGATTTAGTGCATTAAAATTGTGTTAGCATTTCTATGACTTTTTAAGGCCTTTAGTGTTGTTTTTCTGAAGTTGAGTGTGTCAGTGTTTGTTGTATATATTTTTATAATTGTCATCTCTTCTGCTCCTTTAACCAATATATGGTGACCTTCTTTGTCTCCGCTAATCAGATTGGCTTGAAATTTGTTTACTCTGTAATATAGATTCTGAAGCTTTTCTCCAGATTTCTATTGTGTGGAATATGGTTTTCCATCCTTTGATTTCCAATCTATGAATATTTGATCTAAATATTTTCTGTGTACTCCATATCATTGCTGGTATTTGTTTGTTTGTTTTACTTCCTTTTTGGTTCTTTTTGGGGGGGGGTGGTATTTATTTTTTGTGAAGGGTTTTGCTATGTAATTCAGACTGGCCCGGAACTCAAAACCTATCCTCCTGCCTCTGCATCCAGAGTGCTGCCTATACAGGTGTGTGCCACCGCGCCATGATAATATCAGGTTTTGTATCTTGATTCATTCAGCCAATCGGATTTTTTTTTACTGGAGAACTGAAACCTTTCTCATTGACAGTTATTCCTGAATGCTATTGACTTGTACCTGTGATTGCACTATTTCCCTGTTGCTGATATCCTTCTAGTTTTTCCTTGTGTTGAGCTGCACATTCATTCAGGTGTATCCATTTTATTTGAGTTAATGTCACTGTGGCTTCATTGTATCTTTCTAGCATATCCTTAGGCATTTTTTTGTAATGCTAGCCTGGTTGTCATGAATTTCACGAGTTGCTGTTTGCCATGGATAGAATTTACTTCTACATCAATTTAGAAGGAAAGTTTGCAGGGCATATGTATCTGAATTGGAAGATGTTGTCTTTTCAGACTTCAAACACTTCACTCCAAGTTTTCTCACCCCTTGAGATTTGTGTTGAGAAGTCTGCAGTTACTCTAGTTGGTTTACTTTATAAGAGAATCCTTGACGTTCTATAACACTTTTCAAGGTTTTTCGTCTATATTGGACCTCATTTGTTTGGAGAATCATATGAGGTGGAGACATTCTCTTTTATTGGTGGCACTTGTTGCACATGTCTTATTTAACTGCATGCGTATTTTTTATCTGGTATCTGAAATGTTGTCTGCGGTTACCTCTGTGAAATATTGTCTATGCCATTTGTTGTGTCTTTTGAGTTTTTCACTTATGCATGTAATTCTGAGATTAGTTTTCTTTGTGTCATCTAGCAATGTTTGGATCCATTTCTCCAGTTTCCATTTGTCTCTAAATGAGTCTTTGTGCAGTTTTTCATTGAGAGCACTCTTACTCTCTATTCTGAAATCATTCTTCACAATGGTTGCTTTTGCCCATGATTTCTATAAAATTTTGAGTTTCCTGGATTATCAATTGAAACCTTTTTATGGGATCTACTGTTATGCTCAAATGTTTGTCTATGCTTTGTTTTATTTTCTGTACCTCGACCAGTATTCTATTAATGTGTTCTGAAAGCTCCCTGACAATTTTTGTAATTACTTCCTTTATCTACTTAGTTATATTTACTGAGATTATGCCTAGAACTTCTTAGATTTGTTTTCTGATCTGCTCTGTGTTACTTATAATTATCTTGGCTGTATAA
The DNA here is from genome assembly GCA_004027455.1 of Hydrochoerus hydrochaeris. NCBI lineage: Eukaryota > Metazoa > Chordata > Mammalia > Rodentia > Hydrochaeridae > Hydrochoerus > Hydrochoerus hydrochaeris. Next base: position 8,862 of record PVLA01020179.1, read on the forward strand.
CTTACACTGTTGTCTGTCTCAGTAGCCCCTGGATTGGTTTTTGGTGAGTTGGAAGTTTTGGGACATATTTTGTTGTCTTCTCTTCGTGTATTTACATGGATTTTTTGTTTGCTTGATATTCTGTTATGAATTTATTGGTACTTACAGTGGAAGGATTTTGTTGTGAACATGCAGACCTCTGCAGAATCTTCTTTATAGTGAAGAAATATTGGCAAGGCTGACTATGGTTCCTTAACTGAGAACTAAACTCCAAACACTTGTCTTACTTTGGAGGAGGGTAAGCGGGTAATTGGCCCAAAGCCAACATTTCTAGGCATGTACTCCAGTACTGTTAATGTCAAATGTTAATCCCTATATTGGCATGCAGAGAAAACCTGGTAATGGCAACATTTATATGACCCTGGCAATTTTAAGCAAATCACCTACTATGATATTGGACATAAAGTAACCATAGGAAAAAATTAGGTACCACCCTAAACCAAAACAAATCTACCAGTTCCATGTAAAGATCAAGGCTACACAGATATTGGCACACAGGTAAAATGTAAATGTGACAAGGGGTACCACCCATGTCAAAAGAGACAGAGCTCTCCTCCAAGGACTTAAATGGCATGTCAAGAGCCCTGAAGGGTTGAAGTCTAGCAGAAAGTATGCATGGGTGAGTACTGAGCCATGGAAGTTTGGGGCTTGGGGTAACTGCAGTTCTTTTGTGGGAGTTGATTTTAATGTAGCTGCAACTGGGCTATGGCCTGACCCTCAGATGAGGTGTCTTGGGCCTGAGATGATAGACTGAGAGGGATGGAAAACTGCTCTACACAGCAGTTTTGATGGTGGCTGAAGCTGATGGGAATCTTCACCTGGGAAAGTGGTGAGAAGAGTGGGCCCAGGAAGGGCACATACTGGGGTGCTTATGTCTAGCATCTGCAGACTTCCTGAGGAGTAAGGGTGGCTTGCAGATGATGTGATGTCCTGAAGTCCCTTGATAGGTGCTCTAACTGCCACTAAGAGTCTCAGCTTTCCAGGATCTTACAGTGCCTCGTTAACTGCTTTCCTGTTGACATCTTTTCCTTGTGAGTCCACTTTGCCTGAACCTTCTTGCAAGATGGACATGAGGATGTGGCCAGTCCCATAGGCCTATTTCACAGCTGGTCAGCTCACAGCCTGACCAGGTGGTCCTGCCTCCAGGTTCCCTTCGCAGTGTTGGCAGGTGCCTTCCCTGTCTTATGCCAGCACTCAACCGGGATTCCTTGCATGCATTTCCTATGTGAAGGATGTTTGTGCGACCAGTGTCAGCAAGTTTAAATGTGCTTGAAGAGTCATGGGCCAGCATCTGTGCTAAGCTAGAATGGCCAGGGCTATAGGCCTCGTTGTCACAGAGGCCTTGTGAGCCCCAAGGTAAGTTTTGGTGATGGTGATAATACTGAAAATAGTTGTTCCAGTGAAAGAGAAGCTACCAGGTTGGGGAATATGGCTCTTCACCCAAATTCCAGGATCTGTGGGCCAGTTGGTCTCAGCAGGGATAGACTCCCCACATCTAAGCCGGTAACACATACCATCAGAGAGAACATATTGGGCGCAATGATTTTCCCCTATTTCCTCTTTAGTTCTCTTGTGAGCTGAGGTTTCCCAGGAAAACACCCAAGCAAATTTTCCAGACTAACAGCGATAGTACCTGACGTTTAGGTCATGCTACACTCATCTGTACATCAAAAAATAGTGAATGTGCAGTATGTCACAAACTTTGTCATGGATTTTAATAAATATGTTCCGTTCCCCTGGTCTCTACAACCAGAAAAGTGTCTAGCGACCATTTTGTGGATAAAGACACTGTGACCTACCATGCGTGAGACCTTCTTAGGATCCCTTGTAGTAAATGGC
>PVLA01020180.1:0-10759 GCA_004027455.1 Hydrochoerus hydrochaeris
GGGAAGGGAAGGGAAGGGTAAGGAAAGACAGAAAGACCCGTCTGCCAAGGCCCTTCGAAAAAAACCCAGCTGCCCAAGAGACTGGCACCATTTCTATTTCTCATTCTTGTGCTTTATCTTTAAATCATCCAGAATAACTGAACATGTTATAAAGAAAAAGCAGAAACCTCGCAATCACCTGTACTTGTTTATCTAGTGACTTTATCCATGTAGATTCCGGGATGCAAATAAGAACCCCGAGGGAGGGAGAGTCAGAGCCACGGAACACAGGATGCCCACGCATCCCCACAGCGGGGCTCTGCACAGCAGCGTCTAGGGCCGTGGAGAGGGCCGAGCCTGCATCTGCCTCTTTGCTTCTTATTAAGAAGCCCTAGCAGGTGGCTGCATCCCAGACCAGCCAGGCCACACACGGTAAATGGAGGCGGAGAGCTGCTGGGAGCACGGCTGAAAGCAGGGAGAAGGGGAACTGGTCCAGGGCCACAAATCAGAGAAAAAGCCCAGGCCCCCAGCTGTCTGAAAGCGTTTGTTGACCCTCCCACCCGCCTTGGGCCTCCCGGGCCAGATCTGTGCTGCCAGCCAGAGGGTGGCTGAGGTTCCCATCAGAGACGAGACTAAGAAAAGTTCGGATCACATTTGTGAAAACAGCCACACACCTAGGAGAGGTCAGGCTTCCCTTGTCCGGGGCTGGTTATTGGTGTTACTGGAACATTTGCCCCTAGCACACAGGGTGTACTCTAAATACAAGCTCTGCAGAAGCTGCCCTCTGTCCCTCTGCCCACTCTGGGACCAGGTCCTTCCCCAGGGACACAGCAAGAAAGAGCCGGGAGGAGGCCAGGCCAGGGTCCCATGCCCAGTCCCCTGCCTGCGGAGCCTGGCTCCCTGTACTTGTCCTGGTCCTGGGTTCTTTTTCCAATCTTTGATCGCCCCCTTTGTTTTCCTGCAAACCGCGTGACCTTTAAAGAGACAGAGCCCCTAAGGCTCCAGCTGACAATGCTCTCTGCAGTGCTGGCAAACAGAAACTGTGAAGAAGCCGAGAGGCCCAGTGGGGGAGGGAGGGAGGAAGAGGAGGAGGAAGAGGAGGAAGAAGAGGGCTTCAGGGAACCCTGAGGAAAGGGTGCCTCAAAGCTGCTGGCTCCAGGACCAGCAGCAGGGCCAGCACTGGCCCCTCACAGAGGCGCACACTCAGTTGTTCCTGGGTGGACAGACAGAAGGTGGCTGTGGTCACTGTGTAGACACCAGCTTGTCTATAGGGGCTGACTGGTGGTCACTGGAAAAGTCTGTCCGCTGCTGGGCTCCCCTAGCATCTATTGGGAAAAGGGCCCTTGCAGGTGCGGTTTGAGTAGGGAGCTCATGGTGAGTAAAACCTGAATTCCCCAGGGAGCCCCTAATCCCATGACAAGTATCCCGTAAGTCACACAGAGAACCAGGAGAAGAGTTTCTTGTTGTGTGAAGCCGCCGAGGCCTGGTGCTCGGTTACTGCAGCCACCGGAAATCAAGACCAACCAAGCGGCAGGCCAAGGTCAGTCCCCAGGAGAGCAGGGGCAAGATGCCTCCCCCTGAGCAAAGAAATGGGGCAGCCTGTTGTCCCAGCCCGGCCAACAGTTTCCCAAGAACTACAGCCAGTCGCAACCACAGGGTGCAGCGGTCCCCGCAGGTCGAGGTTGCTCCAGAGGGTTCTGACTTTCAGGGAAAGGGGTTTGCTCTCCACCCACCACCCCCTCCTCTTCCTCCTCTTTGCTCTATTCCTATATAGCTCTTTCCTGCAAACTGAGTCTCTAGCAAAATTCACCAGCTACATCACCCTCACAGATGGAAAGTTTAGTGAACATCAAAAAAAATTGTACTTTTTCTTTTTTGCCTTTTGGAGTGGGAAAAAAAAGAATTAAAACTCCATGCAGAAATCCCCAAGGAAGCACCCTCTCCAGCCAGTGCCACAGGCACGGCCGGGTCAGATCAAATCATAGATGTGTATTCGGCTCAGGACGAGGCAGAACCCAGTGGTAAATTTCCCAGACGGGCACCCGTCACCTTCCACATAGACTGAGAACACAGTAAGAACAACCCACAGAAGACGAAGAGAAGGAGCCCATCAGAGAGGCCACACAAGTTCTCGGATCACCATCCAGCGACTGCTGGACCATCTCTCTTTATCTCTGAGTTTGAGAATTTCAAGTTGTCAGCATCAACTGGCAAATTTCAGGGAAGCTCAAGAACTCTCAGCCTCCAGAGAGAATCAGAGACAACAGAAGCCTTGTGTCTCAGTGCTGTGATTTTTGACCAGGGTCACGGAAAGCGGAGCTTTGCACGCTGAGATCTAAGAGACAGACCGTGCTGTGACATTAGGTAGAAATCCTGCAGTTAGCACTATATCCACAGGCAGTGTGACCCCCAGTCCCGGGGCTCTGGAAGGGAATCTGCAGAAGTCACTTTGGCTGGTAGCCACACTTGCTGCCTGGGGAGAGGGGACACTCCGGATGAGCATGAGGTCCTACGGGCAGGGTCAAGGATGCCCCGTGAAGTGGTTGTGGCCGTGGTGGCTGCAGAACTCTTCCCAGAGCATATATTTGTTGGGGTTCCCCAGGGAAATATGGGAAACCCATGAAACACACACATGCATCTACAGGTACAAACATACGCACCCATCAAAATACATGCATGCATATGATACCTCAGTGACTTCCCTCCTTGCTGGCACAAAACACCCCACATCTGCAACCCAAGGAAGGACAGGTTTATTTCGGCTCCTATTTCATCCACAGCCAGCTGGCTCCAAGGCAGGACAGGATAGCAAAGAGGCCTGGCGAAGGAGAGCTGCTCGAGGCAGGCTGGACAGGAAGCAGAGAGCTAGGGAGGGAGAGGCCACGCCCCAGTGACCGCCTCTTCCGACAACCCCACCTCCCAAAAGCAAGTCTGCTCTGAGCCCCAGAATCCAATCACCTTCCCCAAGCCCCACCTACGAATGCAGGAGGCTTTGGGGGGACCTCTGGACATAAACTATGGCACAAATGCACTCACTTCTGTATTTAGATAGACGATGCACACACGCAGGCAGGTAGGTGCTTCGTTTTAAGGCTCAGCTCACACAGTAGTGGAGGCCGAAGAGCCCTGAGATCTGTAACTGAGAAGCTGGAGACCCAGGAAAGGCAGCGATGCAGTTTCAGTCCAAGTCTAAGCCCAAAAACAAAGGAGCCACCAGGAGGGCAGAGCAAATCCCCTCCCACTGCGCCTGGGCCATCAGAGGGAGGGATGGGGTCACCCACGCTTTATTCTACCCACCAACCCCAGTGCTAATGTCACTCTGAAACACTCCCTGAAGCACCTGAATAACGTCTAGGCAACCCTCTGGCACCTGTGGCCAGGCACAGCGACATGGGCTGGGTCCTCGGGGATGGTGGGCACCCCCGCATGAGAGCAGGGGCCAGCACCCTGAGGGACTGGCTCAGTGTCGCACATTCTGCTTGGGGCAAAGGGCTGGGTGACACACTACATACGGCGGCTACGGGAAACACAAAGTCAGAGAAGACACAGGGGTGCCGGGGCCACGCCCGCCACAGCCCCTGGTGTCCTGGAAGCCAGTACTGCACTGTCCTGGGTGCAGCCAGCGCCCTCCTAGGCCCTGATTCATCAGACCTGGGTCCGGCTGTGGAGGACAGCTACGTCACTCTGTGTCCCCCTCAGTCTCCGCCACGGCTGTCGCTCTGAATGATTCCGAGAGGCTGCTTCTTCCGGAATTTCCTGACCAAGTCAGAACTTCATAACCTTCTTCCACCCTAAGAGGAATTAAAAAAGAACAAAGAAATATAAATAACAGGAAAATGATTGAAAATGAGCTACGCTTTATTTACTTCTGGCCGGTAGCGAAACCAGCTAAGGGAGAAGAAAGCGATTTATAAATTGAACTCCGTGTCAGAGAAAGACTAAGAACGGTGCGCTCGCGGTTATTTCTTCGGGCACAAACCTCCAGCTGCCGTCAAGGGGGGCCGCGGGCAGAAAGGACACAGCACTAACCGCTTCCCTGCCCGTGGTGTCTGCTTCAAATAAAGGTTTCAGGGAGGTTTGACAAAGCTCTTCCAGGCCGGCACCCAGGGCTCAGGGAACCACGTCTAGAAGAGCGAGTGTGACCGGTGAGTCACCCCCTGAGAGGAGGGGGTGCATTTTTAAAATGTTCTAATTTTTATAGCACGTGTTTGAGGTCCCCAGTGATGACACCCATCGTGAGCAGGCACTGCATGTACGTAACACATCTCAATTCTTTCTACTTCCCTCCTCCCTCTTGAATCTCCCGGTCCCTTTCCCTTTTGCAGAAGATTTATCTCCCTCTGTCCTATTTTCTATCCTGTACTTTGCTCTTTATTTATACTTTGGATTTCTCACAGAAGAGAAGCCGTGTGAGCCGTGTGTCTGGTTTATTTCACTTAACATCCCTTGATCACAGTGACAACTTGTCACAAATCTTAGTGGCTGATGGCAGCCAGCATTTACTGTCTCACGGCATCTAGAAATGAAGACCTTAGGAGTCGCTGGGCTCCGTGGCCTCAGCTCAGGTCTCCCAGGAAGTTGCTGTCCAGATGTCGACCAGGGCAGCCCTCGCCGGAAGGCCGAGCTGGAGCCAGGGGATTCCCTTCCATGATGGGGTCTCACCTGGCTGTCGGCTTTAGGCCTTGGCTCCCTGCCATAAGAGCCTCTCTTGAGGTCACCCACGCATCTTCCCAGCATGACAAACCAAGAAATTCAAGAGGGCGCAGGAGAAGGCTGCAATGGCTTTCATGACCTAACCTCTGAAGTTACCCACTGCCTTTTCCACTTTATTAGAAATGAATAACAAAGTCCAGCCCACACAAGTGGGGAGATCAGTGGGGTCCCCCCTTGAGGAGGACCATCAGAGAACTTGCAGGTGTGACCACAGCACACAGGTGCTGGGCTGGGACTTCAGCCCTGCAGCAGGTGCTCCCTGCATTTAGTGGGTCACACAGAATCTCAGCCACGTGTACAAAACTCTGTCACTTCTGAAGTTGTATCACCTACCTAAATACAGAAGCGCATGTGTGTATTATGGGCTGCCTGTGGGGCCAGGCACCACTGCTGTCACAGAGGCCCTGGGTGTGGCTGGGAATTGAGGAACAAACCTGTGACCCCAGAGCAGAGGTCTCCAAACCTACTGGCCAACTGGAGACACTGAGGAGTGCACCCCCACTTCTCTGTAATTCTGCTCGGAAACGAGTTCCGGGCTATGCTCCCTTCTCCCAGAGGCATCAATCCAACAGTTCTGAGCATGACATTTGTCAATAACCCCCCTTGCCTAAGGCTTGCTCACAAAGTCTCCTGACGTCACGGAAGGCCTTTCTGCAGCCTTCCTTCCCTGCAGGGTGTCTGTCTACGCTGCAGTGAGCCAGGCCTAAGCCCCATGAGCCACCCACCAGCTGCGCCCTTTGGATACAGGCTGTGCCCATCCACCCTGTCTCCTGAGAAGCCCCTCTTCTTTTGGGACCCTCCCCAATTCTTCCCCAAGTAGTTAGTTCTTTCTCATTGGTTCCATAGAACTTTTACACACCAAACTGCATACAATTCTTTGTATTGTGAATTTCTATGCTCCACCGGAAAGATTGTGTGAGATCTGCTGTCAGGTGGGGTTGAAGGCCAGCACCCCAAATGCTTGTCAGTAGCTGGACAGATGGATGGATGGATGGATAGATGGATGGATGCATAGATGGATGGACAGATGAATAGATGGGTGATGGATTGTTTATTTAATGGATAAATTATTGGATCAGTGAATGAATGAATGAATGAATTGATGAATAGGTTGATGACTGGGTGGGTGGGTGGATAGGTGGATGGGTGGATGGATGGATGGATGGATGGATTGGTGGATGGGTGGATGGATGGATGGATGGATTTATGGTTGGGTGGATAAATTGATACATGCATGGTTGGATGAGTGAATTTATGGATAAGCAGGTAGGTAGGTAGGTAATGGGTTCAGAGAGCTTCTGATCCCCTGGAGCTTATGACAGTCAAATAAAAATATTCTGGAGAAATTTACGAAGAAAAATGTTATGGGAAACAGCCTAATCAGGACAAACTTATATGAAGGAAAAATTCTAAAAATTAATACAAATAACAACAAAAAGGAAGGAGAAGAAAAGAAAGGACAAATATAATAATATTTTGCAAGCAAAATGATTTGTTCTCCAGAGAAAACTGGGGCGACTTGGAGCTGTTTTTGTTTTTCTCCAAATAAATACAGATAAATCCTCTTGGCTACCTTGACTCTACGTGGAAGATGGGGCTACACCCACCCAGTTGGCGGGGGGCTGCCCACCCAAGACTGAGCGGTTGTCAGGGCAAAGGCCCTGTCTCAGGGATGAGTTTACCCCAGGGTCTGCTCCTCCCCACCCACAGGCTGCCCTACTGAGCCACAGGAGGACCAGTCCTGCGGCCCTGGCGATGCTCCAAGCCAGCCGGGTGGGGAGCACTGCTGGCATCCTGGCATCCGGAGAGAGGAGCTTAAGCCAACTATGGATTTCTGTCCCTGGAGTTATCTACCCAAGCAGCGCGTTAGCCTAGCAGAGCCCCACCCCACAGGCAAGTGGGGCCAGAACTTTAGTCACCACTACTAAGGTCTGGGGCCCCTGCCCTGGGGACCAGCAAAAGCCATGATGGGCTAGAAGTTTCTCTCTCGGCTCAGCACTAGGGACACGGGCGGGTGGCTCCTTGCTGCGGGCTCCTCCTCTGTGCTGTGGGCTGCACCCCTGACCTGTTCTTCCGGTCCAGTACAAGTAGCGACCCTGCCCCAGGGACAAGCAAGAGTGTCTTCCGACATGGCCAAGCTCCTCAAGTGGGCAAGGTCCCCCACGGAGAAGCCCTGCTCTGCCTGCACTGCGGCCTCCTTGCTTCCCCGAGGGCTTTTATTATTCTTCAGGCGCTGGACAGCCAGGGCCGCCTGCATGCGGGCGAGCCCTGGACCACTACGCTACCCTTAGCCCTTTCCCGGCTCTGCTCATCCACTTTCCCCCTTCCGGGCAGTGGCCCCAGGTGCAGCTCAGAGGTGCATAAAGGAGGTACCGGCCCCCTGCAGCAGCCCCCAGCTGCCCAGCACCCCGCACACGCCCCCGCAGTCCCGCGCCTGCGCCATGGCCTCTCCACCGGTGTCGGCTTCTCTGTCCACTTCCACGCTGGATGCGGCCACGTTTACGAGGTGCCCCGCATCCCCTGGCTGTGTGGGGTCAGTGCCTTCCCCATGAGCTTGGTGCAACCCCGCGGATGTGGGCACACGGAGTGCTGGTCCCGGGAAGATCATTCCAGCAATAAGAATGTGGGAGTCAGGGTACCGGGTGAGGGGCAAGGCAGAGTGAGTCTCCTTTTCGTTTGCTTGTTTGTTGAGACAGGGTCTCACTGTGCGGTTCGGGCTGGCCTGAAACTCACTCTGTAGCCCAGGCTGGCCTCGCACTCACGGTGATCCTCCTGCCTCAGCTTCCCCCGCGTGCCGCCAGGCCGGCAGGACCTCCTGATTCTCCTGCCGGAGCACAGGGATATCGACGGTTCGGCATCTCCTCCGGGAGCAGGAGCTACCTCTGTCACAACCTCGGGGTCGGAATCCGGGGCAGAAGCCGCACACACTCAACCCGGGCGGCCACGCCGGACCCGACCGCAGGGCAGCACCTGGCGCTGGGCGCGCGAGCGCCACCTGGCGGGGAAGCGGCCGCGCAGCCGCTCGGGACTCCGGAGCCTGCAGCCGGGTCGCTCCCCGCTGCCCCTCGCGCCAGGTCCGCCGGGGTCCGGGCCTGGACCAGCATCGCCGAAAGGAAGGGCCGCGGGCTCCGCGGCGGGTATTATTCCACACCAGGGGGCTGCAGCTGCGGTCCCCGGAGCAGGAAGAGCACCCACGGGCTCGCTGCGGACGGCCAGCAGCAGGCGCGGGAGGGCGGGGGCGTGCGCGGCCCCGGGCCGAGGGACGGGACAGCCCCGGGCCAAGGGAAAGCCCCGGGCCGAGGGACGGGACAGCCCCGGGCCGTCGGGCCGTCCGGGTCACGTCGCCACAGCCAGGCCTGCGGGCCTGCGCCTCCCAGCTGCCTGCGCTGGCCCCCAACCTGGGGACACCAGTGTCCACCCGTAGCCATGCGGTCCGGCCAGAGGGGTCCTCTGCCCACTTCCTGACTGAATCCCAGGGGGTCCATGCCACCCCCGAAAGTGTGCTGGGCACCATCTTTTTATCTCTGCACAACACCACGCACACACGTGCACACACGCGTGCGCGACTTCATGCCCCCCAGAGGCGAAGCCTCCTGGGGGTCCGCGCGGTGCCCGCTGACCTCTGCGTGTGCGAGATCAGCCGTGACCTCCAAACAGCCCTGCTTCCAGTCTTCAGTGACATTTTGAGAACTGGGAATTCAGAAGCTTTAGGGCAGAAGAGAAAGTGCCAGCTGCTGCCTCCAGCTCCCAGGTTCCTGGGTCAGGCCAGAGGTGCGCCCTCGGGGTGCGTCCCCCTCCCTTGTCCTCTCCTCTCTCCGACCCCCACTCTGGCAGAGTCTGAAAGAAAGGGACAGGGCCCCCCATCCCCCAAACCCCCTCCCCAAATGTGCCTTTCCCATGTCCTGTTCTTCCCATGGAAAGAGTGGGGCTCAGCCAGCCTCTGAACCCCGGGACTGGAGGCAGAAAGCGCTCACCGTGACTGAGTCCGTGGCGTGCATGCTCCTGCCCCGACCTGGCCACATGCGGTGACTCTGTGACTCTCCTTCCCCTGCTTCCAAAGCAGGCAGCTGAGGACACAGGACCACCAAGTGGGGAGGGACCCTGATTCCCGGCAGAAAACCCACAGTGGTTTGGGTGCTGGGGTTTCTGGGGATGCAGCTGTCCCGGGATGACTATGTTGTGCAGAGATGCCCCCGTGCCTGGCCGCAGCTCCCCCAGCACAGCAGACAGAGACACCTGAGGTCCAATCAGACAGTGGGTTTCCTCCCTGAGAAGCGGCCACTCAAGCCAAGATCTGGATTGTAATGGGCTCCGGATGGTCCTTGAGCAGCATCCCAAAGTCCAACTCCCAAGCCGCCTGACTGACCCTTCCTGCTGGCCCTTACCCTGCCCAGCACAGGGCAGCCCAGTCCCTGTTAGATCCTTTGGGCACCTGGTCTGTCTCCATTGTTTTTAGCAGGTCCTCAGTGAGCCCCAACTTTGCAGCACCTGAGGGGCCCCGGCCTGGGGGAGTGTGAAGCTAGCACAGAGGATCCCCAAATCCCAAATGTCTTATCTGGGGTTCCTGGTGGCCTCTCTGTGACATCCTCTAGATGGATACATCACAGTTTTTTAAAAAATGAACTCAAGCTACCCGAGGAAATGCGGGGACAGCAGTCTCTGTAGGAAGAGAAGAGAACGGGCCCAGAGCCCGAGACCCCAGACCCAGACGGGAGGGGACAGACAGGGACAGCACCCAGGGTCGAACGGGCTTAGTTTCCTGTGGCTGCCATAACCCTTGGCACAGCCTTGGTGGCTTCACCAGCAGGGCTGCATCCTCTGCCAGGCAACATGGTGGGCAGAGCGTGGGCAGCCGGCCACTCGCTGGAAAACTGTGTCCCTGTCCTATTGCAGCTTCTGAGGTCACCTCTATCCTGTGGCTTGCGGCTACCTTCTCCCTCTTACTACTGGGTCCCTCACCTCGTCACCTCTGTCTCTCCTGACCTTCTTAGCCCGCTCTTAGGAGGGCCTTGTAATATTCAAGACCATGCAGTGTTGAAGTGTGCGCATTTCACTTGGTGTCACGGTCTCGAGGGGCAGCCATTTTCTACTAGATGCAAGTGTGTCCTTCTTTGTGCAGAGTGATGCTCTGTGCTGTGTAATTACCACACGTTCTTCAGCCATTCATCTGTCGTGAATGTCCTAGATGCAGCCGGTTCGAGCTGTGTGCGTGGGTCACTGTAATACAATGCCTTTAACTCTAGGTTCCTGGGTCAAATGGAATTTCTAGTACCATTGTTTGAGGACTCTCCATACTGATTTCCACAGCGCTTGTATTAGTTTACACGCCCATCAACAGCGTACAAGGGTTCCTTTCCCCACAGCCTCACCAGAATTTATTGTTACTCGATTTCTTGATGATGGCCAATCTTTCTGGGGTCAGAGGGAATCTCAACATTGTTTTAATTTGCATTTCTGTAATGGCCAGAGATGTTGAACATTGTTCATGTACTTAGTGGCCAGGTGCACTTTTCCTTCTGAGAAGCATCTCCATCCATTTCAGCTGCCCATGTTTTGACTGTGTCTTTTCAGGAGGGGAGGGGTACCAGGAATCGAACTCATGACCTTGTGCTTGCCAGGCAGTAGCTCATGTCTTTTAAACCTCATTTAAGAGCAATGAGTCAGTGAGGTACAAGGAGCTCCAGCTGGACGGCTAATAAAAACCTTTGAATGATACTTGAGAGACTCCCAGCCAAAATGTGGATCCACCACCATGTTCCAAGACCATGTGACACTGCTCAATTAAATATTTAACTATAAAAAGAAAGGCAAACCTTTACCCTACACATCTGGCCAAGGAATGACACTATAAAATGGTCAAGTGGGAACCAAGGCAACCAAAAGTCTTTTTGGCCTCTTCAGTGAAGGGTGGGACTGGAAAAACGCAAGAGAGGGCAGAGGGGAGAATTGGGTCCCCTGCAAGGTGCAGAGTCCTGGAGAATTTCACGGATGGCGGCTGTCCATGGGGTGGAGAAAATCAAGGCAAAATCAAGCCTGAGCAGGTGCACCATGCAGGGCAGGAGCGTGC